>RJWH01000422.1:0-237500 GCA_004363575.1 Solenodon paradoxus
TCTCTCTCTCTCTCTCTCTCTCTCTCTCTCTCTCTCTCCTTTCTTACTAGGGAGACCAAATTTCTTTAACTCATCAATAGAGAAAACAGAATCTAGATCTGCATAATAGTTAGAGTTATCATATGTTCTGGTTTGACCGGAATGTCCCAGTTTAGGAACATGCAACGTTGTCCTGGAGTCCTGCCTGGTTTGAAATTCAGTCCTGGTTTCAATCACAGTTTGCTAAATGTTCATTTGTCCTATCTAAAATGTAAGATTTTCTTGTATGCATTATTATCAAAACTTTGGTGACATGAGTTATAGGGGAAATGTAGGGCCCCAAAGCAGCATTCTCTAGGTTTTCTTCTTAGACCAAGAACTTCCAGACCAATAAAGGTCATGGGGGACATTACAATGCCCTAAACCATACCGACAGGCTTGTTCCTGGACACTGGAGACAAAAGCTTATTTTGTTAACCCTCTGGAAAGATTCATGCAATCCCACCATCAACCTATTTTCCTTGAAACAAGGAATGGGGACCACCAGAATTCTGGAGGCTATTTCATAGACACGGAAAAGGGGGTCCACCCAGAAGCCCCCTCCCAAGAGTATAAATCTAACCAGTCCCCAGGCTGCAGTGTAGCTCTCCCTGCTCCAGAGACTCTATCTCTTGCTTTTGCTTTCTTTCTCCTCCATTTTCTATAATAAACATAAGACTGCACTCTAACACTCAATAATTCTTTCCCGAACCATCTGCTACCGAACCCCAGAGCCCCTCATCACTATTGATTGAATAAAATATTATCTGCTAATAAAAATGTGTTTGGTTTAATTTATTTATAATTGTCACTATTCTATTTGACAATATTTTACATTTTTGTGCTGGTAAGCAAAGCATAATTGCTTTGTATATCTTCTGTTTATGTTCCCTGTCTTTCTGCCTCTTAAGTCTTGTTTAAAGTTCCTAAGTTCCAAATGATAAAGACAAATCATACAAGCTTGCTAGCTTCCATGTGAGGCAGTGAGACAGATAGGAAAAATACAGTGGGCTTTAGTTCCCTGTCTCCAATACCCACCCAGCTATGATTGACCCACACCCTCATCTCAAGTCCCAGCCACCTTAATTTAAGCTACATACCTTAAATCTTTAGCACACTGGTCCCAAAAAATTACTGTACAACCCAATACTCTAAAGATTTATGAACAACTAAACTATGCAAGCCCTCCAAATAGAAAGCAAAAGAGAAGAGACACTGTATAACACATGCATTGTGAACCCCTTCTGTATTTTCTGGGCCCCCCAAGAAGAAGAAATAGAATATCCTTCCTTCAAAATTGCTAACAACCAGCTCATCAAAACTGATCTAATCTGACTTAACCCCAGAGTCCAGACTCCTCTCTCTCTCTCGCTCATATATCAGATCTCTGCAATAAAGCTTTGTCTGAGGAATGTTTTGAATCTATGCAATTTCTATTTGCTCAGGGGGTCCAAGAACCCCGAAGAAGCTTCCAGACCCTTGGAGGTCAGTAACAAGATGAATGGGAGAATTTTTCTTTGGTTCCCACACAACAAATCCCACATAACCTGTGAGTCTCAAACATTTACTATCTGGTCCTTTAAGAAAAAGAAAATTATTTTGAAATAACTTTTGCAAGGCTAGTTTATAATGCAAAATGCTATCTGCTTCTTTACTCAGCTGCAAAGAGAGGGAGCAATGCTAAGTGCCTCCAATTTCTAAAGGCCTAGCCCTGGGACTCTATTAATTGGCACTGAGGAGAAAAAGGCAATCTCAAGAAGTCCCAAACAATACAGAAACAGGGCAAAACAGGATTATTAACAAATGAAATAAGAGATACAAGGTTATTTTGAATCTCTACGGGTCAAAAGCTAAAAACATGAAAGGGGTTTTAGGTGTCTCAGGGGCAAGTCTGATAAGATTGGGTTTGGGAATAGAATGATAAAAAAATGAAGTCCACAAACTGATTTGCTCTATCAAAAACCAAAATGAAATGTGAACAGCACAAACAGATACATGGCGTGAGCATGACCTTCTGGTGACTTACTTCTGACCCTCTTTAGGACATGCCAAGGTGGAGACATGAGGTGAGAAATTCACTGGGCCCAGTATGGCCTTGCTAGGGGAACCCTAGAGAGAACTACTTATACTTTCCCTGCCAGCAGAGACACATCAGTGCCTGGAAACCATTTACACTACACTCAGTCTACATGTCCCAGCGCTCCAGGTTCTGAAATTTGTGCTATCTCATACTTATTGCTCCCTCCTATTTTGTTCTTTTAACAGAGGATCTAAGCATTATCCATATATTGCCCATTAAGGGCCTTAATCCTTGCCGGGTATCATAGGAAGAGAAAATCAAGGAATGCGGCATGCTCTGAAATCTCTTTCCAAGGCTGTTTTTCTCACTCAGTTACTTTATTTCAGGTCCCCCAGACCTGCTGCCCACTCTAGGATCAAAGTGGTCCAGGCCAGGTAGCAAGTCTGCAGGAGTGGGGAAGCAGGGGGAATGGAACAGGGGAAGTCCTCCTACCAGAAGTCCTCCAATCAGTTAAAAGGGAACCTCTAACAGGCCAATAAAAACACTTGTCACGCTCCAGGATACCCCTGGGTGGGGATAAGGGCTACCAGACTCTAAAAACCCCAGTCTGAAGATCCCAGAGCCCTGTTCCCCTCTTGGAATATGGCCCACATGAGGTTTGCCCTTCTCCTGTCTCTTAAAAGGTGCACTGTCTTAAATAAATCTCATTTTCTTTTGCTTTCAAATGACTGTGCTAACTCCTTTGTTCCTGGAACCGGTGGGTCCAACAAAATCTGATCTCTGACACACAAGAAGCTTGGAGGGAGACCCCAGGATCGTCCCAGTAACAAAGCAAGTTTCTCAACCACATTAGTGCCAGTAAGCTATATGAAATACCCTAGTTCCTGATTCCCAGCCACCCTTGCATCTAAAAAACAGCAGTACCCCTCCCTTGGTTAAAAAAAAAAGAGAGAGAGAGATCATTCATGAATTTAGTTTTGCAGCTAATAGTTATTGTGGACAAATTACATCTTGATGCTTAGCACAAATCCTTTGACATATCTAAAAATCATAATAACTGCTATTCCCAAACAGCCTTCCTTTGCTTTCCAGTAACAACTGAGATATTAGTCTGGACAAAACAGATTGTGAAACATTGTTATCGTAAGTGTATATGTGTGTATTTTCCATAAAATGGAGTTAGAAAATGTGTAGTCATTGATTTGACATGTGACCAATGCCTCTTCAGTCACATGTCACATTTCCCTGGCACTGTTCCTGTTTACTCTTTGGGAAAGAACTTATCCACCATTTATAATGATCTTGCTTTTTATGTTATACCTTCCTTTCCCCAAACTTATTTATATATCACTAAATCAAGCTGTGATAAGACACCACTTTTTCATTTGATTCCAATTCTGCATAATAATTTCCCATTTGAAACAACAATTATTTTATCAAGAAGAAACAGCTGCAAACACAGCAATTCCTCCAAACTACCATTAACTGAATGTTCCCTGCTGTCAAGCCAGATGTTTAGTTCTAAATACTGAGCTTTCTGTTTAAAGAGTAGAAAGCCTGGAGAAGAGCAGAGACTGGCTGTGCTCCTCTGAGTTGGGGAGGCAGCCCTCTGCCAGGCTGTCTAATACTGGAAACAGAATGCCCTTCCTGTCACTCCATTTCTTTTGAGCTTATTCTCCTTGGACCTCCTGCCCCTGACTTCCTCAGTAAGCTATCAGAAGCTAATTGTATCATTTGAGTTCTATTATTCCTATCTGTCATTCCAGACAAGTTTAATGTCATAAAAACTCAGACAGTTAAAATTATGAATGCCTGAGTGTTCACAGCTTCTTTCCCTCTCCTTGAGAGCTAACAAATTCTGGAGTTGTTCATTCTTCAGGCATTTTTCCACTTACCTTTCTCTTGGGCCTTACTGGAGAGATGGGGGAAGGAAAAGGAAGTCTAGGGCTGCTGACACCAGATTGTCTTAGAAGTTGTGAGCTGGGAGTTGACAATGGAGGGAGAGAGCTTTCTAAAGCAGCTGCTTCCATGTGAAAAATATTGAAAATGGCAGAGGTGTGGACAGAGAATTTTTCAGCATATTTGCTGTGCCTGCTAAAATTCATGAGAGTTATAATTATAAAAATAGACTGGGGTGGATGGGTGTGGAAAGCAAGTAGTGGCAGAGCCCACTGGACAACGGTGAAGAACATTTGGAGATTTGGTGGAGGGCAGGGTGTGTTGGCATGTATCTGAGGAATGGGGAAACTGCACGTATGGGGAACCTACATATATGAGTTTATTTTAATTTGTGAAACAACGTTATTGCAATAAAATGCTATAAATAAATAAATAAATAGAAGGTAAATGTTTTGAACTAAGGGAAGGAAAAAGAGGACTTCTTCCCTGTAGGACTGCAAGGATGCTAAAATTCTCATCCTTTAAAGCAGGGAGTCATTGATCCTATAGCAAATCAATATATAGCTTTTTAAAAAGCACAATGAATTCAGCTTTTTAATGCTTTAGAGTATTTAGAATCCTTTAGGAGATAAACTACATTGTGATAGAGAACTATTTATTTGGAGTTTAACAATTCCTTTGGTTTCTCTTCAATTTCTATTATTTAACTTAAGTAAGATTAATTGCTTAGTATAAATAACATGCTCCCAAATTTATGAAAAAAATTTTCTATTTGTGTATATGCTTAGAAGGTATATATATTATATATAATATCATTCTAAAATTAGTTATTTATAGAGGATAGATGTGGAGTGATTTTTGAACTTTTGTCTCTGTGAAATTCTGTTATTTGAATTCCTATAATGAGTATAGACTTATTTTTCTTTCAAAATGTTAAACGAAACTTGTCAATATGATGATAGTGCTTAGGTCTGGATGTGAATAGATGACAGTTATTTTTCCTTTGCGCTTGTCTTATCCAATGACTACTATAACAAAATACCACTGACTGAGTGGCATAATTTCCTCTAGGTCCATAATGACTGTTGCAAATGGTTGAACTTCACCTTTTTTAAAATAGCTAAGTAGTAGCCACTGTGTATATACATGCATCTGTCAATGGGCATTTAGGTTGTTTCAGCTCTTGATAACTGTAAATAGTGCTGTAACAACCATAGGGGAGCATATGTATGTATGTATGTATGTGTATATGTATATATATGTATGTATACATATATACATATATACATATATATATATATATATATATATATATTCTTTGAGTTAGGTTTTTTGAGTAAATACCCAGAAGTAGGATAACTGGATATGGAATTTCTATTTTCAGTTTTTTGAGGAATCTCCATATTGTTTTCCATAATAGCTGTACCAGTTTACACACCCACCAGCCATGTATAAGTGTTCGCTCCAGACTTTGCCAACACTTTGTTTCCCATTTTTTTGATAAGAGACTAATTCTCAACTCATTCTATGAGACCAAATTACCCTTATACTAAAACCAGATAAATACATTATAAAAAATAAAACTATAGTGATGAACATAAATGCAAAAATTCTCATTAAATGTTATCAAATAAAATACAGATTCTAGTTCCAAGATGGTGGACTATTAACATCTCCAGCTCACTTCCTCCCCACAGATACAATCAAACTATATCCACTTAACAACTATAGCCTTTCAAAAAGAATGGTTACCAGCATTTCTACAAAGAGAAAGGACACAGGTCTTCATAAATGGTAGGAAAAGTTGGAAAGTCTCAGTATTCATGGTGTACAGCCTGGGAAACCTTAGTTAGCAGGAGAGCTCCCGAGGAAACTGGACACTCACTCCAGCTTCTTGTACCCACAGGTAAAATTTCCATGGTAGACACAGCAGACAACAGTTTAAGCAGGAAATTTATTGATACAAGCAAGAGAGAGATAGTACGCTTCTCAAGGTGATAAGAAGCAGGTGGGGCTCAAGTGAACGCTGACCCCTATTCTACTAGGGGTTCACACATTTTTGAGGGGTTTTCCATGGCCCCTCCTTTTCTCTGCTCCTGTTGCATTTATGGGCAGAGATTTCCAAGAAAAATGTTGTGTTTTTCAGGAACAGCTGTTCCCTCGAATGTTCATGCTCTCTACCCATAAGTCAGTCTGTTAGACAAAGCCTAGTGTTTGGGTCCACATACAGTTTTATGTTACGTCTATTATAATGAGGCACAGGTCAGTTGTAGGTAACTGAGCTACTGCACTTGTGCTGCTTTTCTATTGGTTAAAGTTTTATCTATCCATTTCAGGGCCTGTTCTATATCAGAATTTTATCTGACATTTTCAGGGACTGATCTATTGAGGCATTCTCTCTCTTTTCCAGTCCCCCCTAAGCTAACTCATCTAACACCTGAACACCCTGCCTATGACTAAAGGGACTGCTCCCCTAGCAGGTGCCCCCACACATAAGAATGGACCTATGAGCACAAACAATAGGTGTGGAAATTGAGTTTTTCTTTGAAGAATAATGAACCAAAGAGGAACAAAGAGCATATGACAGAGAACTCAGGGAGCCAATAAATTGTCCACAGACCTGATATTACACTCTCAATTGTGAAACCTAAACCTCCAGCACAGGTGAATCAAAAAGAGGAATAGCCTACCCGTTAACAGAATCTGATGGGCAAACTCTTGCCTGTGATCCCTTATTTGTGTGATGCTGGTACTGAGATTACCATATGGCACAGCATGAAATGCCACAGCACCTCCACCATTAGTGCACTGAGGGTTGCCCTTTATCACCAGGTGTTCTCCTGGCTATAGGGGCAGATACTGTCTGCCTGAGGATGGCGACTGGCAGCTGGGTCTACAACCCTAGTATAACTAGCTGACTGATTTCCTATAAGGAGCATTGATTTCCTCAGCTATCTCAGGGAGAAATTCTGAAGGTCTCCAAGAAAACAGTAGCCTGGGTCAACTGATAAATAGCTTTGCATATCTAGCAACTATCTGCAAGAGCCCCCATACCAGGCCCTAGGGTTTGCAAGCCACTCCCTTCCCTTTTGAAGTTGCAATCAGTTAAAAGACAGAATTTAAGAGTATGTTTTGCTCTGACTGGCACCCAAAGATCCCAGGAGAGCCTTAACACTCTCTCACCAGTGACCTGCCTATGGCCTGGGTTCTCTCTATACTGTGCTATTCATAATTATGACTCATAGGGAAATCTCTGTATTCCAAATCTCAGCTCCAAATCTGTAGGCTGGATTCTCAGGTCTCAGCACAAGGCTAGCTCTAGAGCTCCATCAATTCTGATGGGTAGTGCAATCACACAATAAAAAATAGACCAGCATTCTTGCCCAACATCCTATGCCTTTACACTACAATCTGACACAAGGCATTACATCAGTAAAGGAAAACATTTATTATAATAGTCAAGACTTTAAACTATCTAAGTGTTCATCATCAGAATGAATAACAAAGATATGGCATGGAATAGAATACTACACAGCTCTAGAAAAAATGAAATTCTGTCATCTGAGATAACATGTATAAAACTAGAGGAGATTATGTTAAGTGAAATAAATCAGAAGGAGAAGGACAAATACTGGATGATCTTATTCATATGTAGAATACAAATAAACTAAGATAACAAACAGATAAAATGAAAACCCTTGGGCCTTGACAATAGAACTGAGGTTACCAGTTGGAAAGAGGGTAGTGGGGGTAGGAAGAAGAGATGATGGAGATCCACTGGACAGTGATGGAGGACTATTGGTAATTTGGTGGTGGGAATGGTGTTTTGTATGTAGTGAAAAGTGAACATGTGCGTCTAAATTTATACTGTTTTGTAAATCAAAATTACCTCAACAATAAAAAATAAATAAATAAAATCCAACTATGTATAAAAGGAATTTCAGACCACAACCAAATGGAATTCATCCCACGTATGCAAATCTGGCTCAATACTCAAATGTTAACTAATATAGACCATCACATCAATAGGCAATAAAGGAGAAAACATAATCATATCAACAAATACAGAAAAAGCATTTGGCAAAACCAGCACCCATGATAAATCCCTTGGTAGACTAAGATTAGAAAAAGAGTTGATGAAAACAAGTCTGTAAAAATGCATACTGTTAACATTGTAATTAATGGTAAGAAACTAGAAGTTTTACCACTAAGACCAGGAACAGGGCAAAGATGTCCCCTCTCAGCAGTCCTTTTCAACATTGTTCTGAAAGTCCTTCTTATTGCTGATGCAATAAGATAACAAAGCAAAACTATTCAGATTGAGAAGGAGGGAAGAAAATTATCATTGTTCACAAATGATATGATCTGAAAGAATCAACAAAAATTTCCTGCAACTTGTAAGCAATTTGATAGTAAGGAAGCAAGATATAGAGTTAATGCATAACAAACATCACTTTTCAATATAAGGAAATAGTGGTATTTTAAACTAAAATACAATATAATTTACGTTAACACCCACAAAACCGAAATATGTTGATATAAATCTAACAAAATATATACAAGATGTATATGAGGAAAACTTCAAAACTGATGAACAAAACCAATGAAGAATTAAATGAATGAAAAACTATTCCTTGTTCATAGGTAGGAAGACTCAGTATAGTCATGTGCAACAAAACAATGTTTCAGTCAATGATGGACCACAGAAATGGTGATAGTTTCTATCATAGCTGAGGTGTATAGAAGGCTACACCATCTAGGTTTGTGTATGATGTTCACATGACAAAATTGCATAATGATGCATTTCCTATAATCCATTGTTAATTGACAAAGAATGTTATCAAAAATAATTTAAAAAACTTAAAATTCAACAATAAGAAAACAAAAATCCTGTTAAAATGAGTCAAAGATTTTAGCAGACATTTCATCAAAGACACACATATGGCAAGTAAACATAGAAGATGATTCGCATCCTATGTAATTAGGGAATTATGAAGTAAAATAACAATCTAAAATACTGACAACGCCAAATGCCTTCGATGTTGAACAAAAGGAGCTCTCATTTCTTGTTGGTGGGAATGAAAGTGATACATCACTTTGGGATAGCTTTGTTAGGGAACTAGCTAGACATGTGCACTCGGGGAGAGACCCTAATGAAAAAAGACTGTTTTATTAAGGAACACCTACTAAATATGAGCACTGGGTAGGAGTCCCTGACAAACTGAATCAGTTAAACTCTCTTAAGGCCAGTGACATCTTTCAAACTCTGGGACTTTCCCAAGCACTGAGTCAGTTTGTCACGGAATGAGTACCAAAGAGGAGGGAGAGCTGTTTATTACAAACATTCAAGAGCCCCAGCCAATCAAAATCCTAGGAGTCAGACACAGTGGTCAGATAGTCCAGTCTCAAGCTAATCCAGTAGGACCTGGATGGGAAACACATGTGCAGAAAGAGGGAAACACATGTGCAGAAAGAGCAAAACCCTGTCCTTAGATTAACTTCCTCATTATATCCTCATTATAATAAAATTAGCATTTTGGTTTTGCCACCCGAATACCCGCTTCGGGTTTTGCTTTGGTGGTTATGGGAAAGAATGGAAAGAAAATGCACAGTAAGGGTTTGGTTATCTAACTCAACCTGTCAATCAACATGAAAGATAAGCGCAGAATCTGCCCCAGGGGAGGGCCTAAGGGAGGACAAAAATGAAAATACACCCACGCTACACCCACTTGAGGCAGCCTCCTCTCTGAGGGTATACTTTCTCTTTAATAAGCCTGCACTGCTTTTATTTGCAATAAATCTTGGACTGAGGTATGAAAATCCAACACAGAATACTAAAATGTTGGGAAAATAAGACAAACCTGGTGATAGCTTACCTTATTTATCTGGAAACAGTTTGAAAATTTCTTATAAAACTATATTCTTATCATAAAATCTTACCGATAATAATACAGAAAAAAAAGCTGAAAACTTATGTAAACACAAAAACCTGCACACAAATGTTTATAGTAGCTTCATTCATAATGACTGAAACTTAGAAGTGATCACAATCATTAGGCAAATGGTGAAATAAATTTTGGTACATCTAGATAGGGGAATATTAGTCAGTACTATAAAGAATGAGCTATCAAGCCATGAAAAGACATGGAGAAATCTTAAATGCATATTACTCAGTGAGAGAAGCCAATCTGAAAAGGCTACATAGCACATGAGTCTATGTAACAATGTCAACAATATGCTGGTTTTTTTTTTTTTTTTTAAAGGAAATGTGCAGGCAGAAATGAAGGTAAGTGGAGACAGACAGGTAGGAAGAGAGGGGAGGAAAAAGCACTTTTATCTGATGAATGAGCAAATGAATGAATGGATAGATGGGAGGATATAGGGTATACTAGCAGGAAGGTTTGGCTATGAAAGAATTTCACTAGAAGGCACTTTTTCCCCTTTGTGTTGGGTAATGATAAATAGCATAGGAGTGAGAAAAATATTCGGGACTAACTCTAGTCCAGTTTAATATTCAGTTTCAGGAACTCACAAAGAGCAACAATCTTAGGAAGACTCAGAGAGGACTTTAAACATGAGCATCTGCTAGTATACTTAACACAAAGTATGGACTTGTGAATTAAACAGATTTTAATATGATTTTTACATCATTTATTGCTACTTCCATCACTCTATTATACAGAGAACTATCCTCTAAATAGCATTTGCATGGTCTCAAAGCTATTCTGAAATTTAGAATAAATGCTTTAATATTAAACATCTGAAATTTTATTTCTAAACGTATTTTTGTTCACTTAATTAGTTTAACCAATGGAGCTAATTACCACTTAGTTTTCATAATAATCTTGGCAATTATTGTCCTGAAGTTTTCCTCCTTGGCACATGGCTTGTGTAAATTTCATTATTCATTTTCCAATACTTCTTGAGAGAAATTTACTAATGATTTATATCTGGAAATTCCTATTTGCTCTTTAATAAGTGCTAATTTGCTAACCCCTAAGCCTCAAGGAAACCATCTCAGAAAGGTCTTTACGGGCAGCTACACTCACTCTCCAGGCTTCTCTAAAAGCTGTCACCATAACGAGGTATGCTTATTCAGTATGCTATTAAGTGAAAAAAATAAGCTAAGCATTTACATGTTAAGATAGGGGAAAATACAGAATAGTTCCGCCTCTCTTATAATTGTAAAAGCTAGGAGGATGAAATTTTAAGGACTAGGCTTGTAGTCAAGAGGAATCAGCGTGCTTTGGTTGTAAGCTTAGAGAGCAACTAGGAATCTAGTTATGGATTTACCTCTCAGTTCCAAGCTTAGGGAGTATTCAGGCAACAGAAAACAGAATTCAAAGGATATTTATGTTCACATGAGAATTATTTCTACTTGAAATGTTATTCACTGATTTTGAATGTAAGAGTAATTTTTGGTACATTTTGTTCTAGGGTCAACTCAAGGACATGTGGAGGAGAGGGATGGGAGCACCTGGCAATCCCAAGGGGGACCAAGGACCCAACTATATTACACATGAACATAAATCCTGAGTGAAGGTTTTTACTTGGTTGACCATTTGGAGAAGGGGAAGTTGAAAAAAGGGTTTACACTACACAGATCAAATCTTCCTTCTTCAATAAGGCCTATTCCAAATATGGTCAGTCTTCTTTGCTTCTTTAATGCATAGCAGTGCTGTTGAGTAAAACCTTTTGCGATCAGCTACATCATTTGCTGGTCCCAGTGCAAAATTAAATTCCTGGGCCTCTTGTTTAAAAATGAAGAATTTCAAGATAGCAACAGCAAAGTAACCAAACACAGACCCTTCTAAGTTTAGATCTCTGTGCAGCTGCTAGGTTGCAGGCCTATGAAGCTGATACCATTGCTAAGTGGTGAGGCTGCCATGAACCACTAGGGGGAAGGAAGAGAGGATGTCCTCCAATCAGAAGGAGACAACCAGTGATGTGGCACGAATCTGAAGTCCTCCAATCAGTTGAAAAGGGGACAACTAATGGACCAATCAAACCCTTGTCCCACTCCAGGATACCCCTGGGTGGGGATAAGGGATATTAGACTTCTTTAAAACCCCCAGCCAAATCTTCTCCTGACCTGTTTCCCTCTTGGAATATGACTCGCCCTTACCTTATTTATATAATAAAACTTGCCAGCTTTTGTTTTTTATTGGCTGTGCTGACTTCTATGGCTCCTGAGCAGGTAGGCCTGACAAAATCTTCTCTTGGACTTACAAGAACCCTAGAGCATGGCCCCCAGCTCATTCATGGTAAAATCATCTGTAATGATGGAACTGTTTTATATGCAGTCTACGATATGGTAGCCAGGAACTGCATATGTCTTTTGTAATGACTAATAGAATATGGCTAATGAAACTGTGGAGCAGAATTTTATTTATTTTCAATTAATTTTAATTTAACTTGTCATATGTGACTCAAGACTATTATTTTTGACAGTGCAACTAATAGATTTTTGTCAAATTATTTAATCTTGGTGGGCCCTGGAGTAGTAGTGGTTAGATCAATTGTCTCCAAGGGAGCCCAAGGTTTCCAGTCCTGGGCCCAAGGGGAAGCAACCAGCGTGAACAACTAGATAAAAATAAAAGATGCTTCCTCCTCTCTTTCCCTGCCTGCCTGCCTACTCGCCTTCAATTCTGCCATCACCTTTCTTTTAAAAAAATTTATCTTACTGTTATGAAGGTTTTGTCATTTATAAAATGGAAATAATAATAATAATAATAATAATAATAATAAAATAATACCACCTCCCAGTGTTATTTAAGAATCAAATGAATTACCATAGCCTATGCTTTTACAATAGTATTTGGTATATGATAACTGATAGTTTTCATAATATTTATTATTAATATAACCCAAAAACTTTTTCAAGTATTGTTTGGCCGTAGTAAGTCCAGCAAATCATGATAATTCTATTATCCGTGTCAAATAATGTTCAACTGGGGATTTGGAAGAAGGTTTTGAGAATCTCAGTAATTGTAATAATTCAAATAATATAGAATTAGATTAAGTAAGGAGTAAGAGTACCCAGAAATTGGAACTATCTGACCCCTTTAAGATATACAATTAACATTTTACTTTTAACGTATGTAAGGTTGACAGATAAGATGCTCATTAAATTTAATTTTTCAGATGGATAATGAAGACTTTTAGTATAACTCACATGTTACATGGGATATACTTGTACTAAAAAGTTATATGTCAATGATTTAAAATTCAAATTTAATCTCATCTGTGTTTAATAAATTTGGTAAGTCTAGATATATGGCTTCTTAAGTTATATTGTCATTTCTCTGATCTCAACTATATATATATATATATACATATATATATACTTTTTTTTTTTTTAAGAAAAGGTGTAGGCAGGAATGAAGGCAAGTATGCAGACAGGCAGGAAGAAAGGTGAGAAAGACGTATTTTTCATTTTGTTTCCATTTAGTCATTCACACTTTGCTTCCCCCCAGACCTGGGACTTAGAGCAAGGGGTATATCACCTGTGGCCATTGGAGGAAATTGACCTAAACTCTTACTCCACCAAAGCATGCCTAGATTGTTCTAATTCATAATCCATATAAAATCTAATAGGAATTTTTTTGTCTTATTTCCTTCATATGGTATGGTACCAAGAACAGATAACTAGAGTTTTAATGCAAGGAACTTCACCTCTCTAAGCCTCAGTTTTCTTCTAAAAGAGTCGTTGGATCAGATTGGCCAGAGATTTAATATAGGGTAGATTTAATATAGGGGCTATGATCTTGGACAATCTAAGACTCAGAAATTTAAGGCATTAGATCTGGGTAGGGAAAACACGATTGAAGAGGAGCATAGGCTATGGAACACAGCTAAACTCTTAAATCACATCTGCTTAGAAATGAAATTAATTGGGAGTATTTACAAAATTATGTTATAAATGTTTTCAAATTCTAGAATCTAAAGTATTGCTACTGAAAATTGAAATAACTGTATTATCAGCAGTCAGTCTTTCCATCAGAATCTGGTTTCCCACCCAGAAAATGGATATTTTCCAAATTATCACACAGAAGATTGGAAATTATCACACAGAAGGAATATTAATCTTCATTGATGGAAATAACTATGCAAACGCATATATTCAAAGAATGAACAGTGTTTATATGGACTTTTATTTTACTTTTCATTTTTTGCTAGAAGAGCTACAAGTCATTGATTTGATCCTAGGGAAAGAAGTCAGATGTCAAGATTCAGAGTATTGTGCAATCCGTAATTTTGAGAGGCTGCAGCCTTTTGTTTGGTTTTCAAAAGCTCAGATTGAGTGGACAAAATTCAGCTTCTATTTTCCCTTTATGGTGGTTAGTTTATTTTTTGTAGCGTTTCAATTTGTTGCCAAAGAGAATCATCACTAATCCGAATAATTATATACTGAACTGTAGGGTAGAACTGAAATTGGGGTTGATTTGAAAGGGTTGGAAACAGAGCAAACTGCTTTCTGCCTTAAGAATACACAGATTTCTATATAGCAAAACAAGGCAATGAAAGCAAGTATTTCCAATGAATTGAATTTGTTTTATAGGAGATATGCATGCACACATACACAACACCCCCCCCAAAAAACAAACAAACCAGAAACAACTCAATATTACTCTCAGTAGGAGAGCAGCAAATTAAAACTATACCTAGGCATCATTTTAAAAATCTTTCCGATGACAAACTCTAAAAATTTAGTATACTCTGTTGGCAAGGTTGTGGGAAACAAGTCCTCTAGTACATGTTGATGGGAGTATATATTAGTCATACACCTGGAGAAAATTTCAGTAAAACCTATGAAAATTATAAATTAAAAGTACACAAGTCCTTTAACCCACCACTTCTGGGATTTTATCCTATAATCACTTATATTCATGAAATTAGATGCAGAAAGTTATTTTTTGATTGAAATGTAATTTATATGCCATAAAACTCACCATTTTAACATATGCTGTTTAGCCATTTCTGGTATATTCATAAGCTTATGCAAAAATCACAATTATCTAAATGGAGAACATGGTCATCATTTGTAAAATAATACTGTACCCATTAACAGTCATTCCTCGTTCCTCCCACCTCAACCCCTAGAAACCACTAACCACTAACCACTTTCTGTCTCTATAGATTTGCCTATTCTGAACATTTCATATAAATGAAATTAGATAATACATAGCTTTTATGTCTGGCTTTGTTTCACTTAACATGTTTTTAAGATTCATGTTGTTTTACGTATCAGTACTTCACTATTTTTATGGCTGATTAGTATTCCATTTTATAAATATATATTTTGCTTATCCATTCATTGATTGATGGATAATTGGGCTGTCTCCACTTTTTATTATTATGAATAATGCTGCTATGAATATTTGTGTGCAGGTTTCTTATGAGCATATCCTCCATTCTTTTGGGTATGTGCCTAGGAGTGGAATTGCTAGGTCATAGAGCAATCCTTTGTTTCAATAAAAGGTTATTTCTAGCAGCATTATCTGTAACAGCAAAACCATAATGAAATAACCAATGTGTTCATCAACAGAGGACATGGTTAAATAAACTAAACCACATCCATACAAGGGAATGTTGCTCAGCTTTAAAAATAAGAGATCACTCTCTATGCATTAAAGAAAGATTTTTAAGACATATTAACTTGAAAAAACAGTATTAAGTGTCTCATGTATGTGATTCCAACATTGTACTTTGGCAATACCTTCTCTTTAATCATAAACTGGTGTGTCCTGGTGGAGCAGCAGTTAGGTCAGTCTCCTCCAAAGGTGCAAGCCACATGTCCCTGGGTTCAAGTCTCAGCTCTGTGGGGGAAACCAGTGTGAACAACTAAAATGAAAATTAAAAAAATATGGATGATTCTTCTTCCTTTCTCTTACTGCCTGCCTGCCTATTTGCCTTCATTCCTGCCTGCACCCTTCTTTTAAAACTAATTGTAATCATAAAGTAACATGAATATGTACAGAAAGTAAATCCTGAAAATGACATTAAAAATTAGTGAGACTGACACTTCCATTTTACAAATGCAATTAAGTGACTTGTACCAAGATTATAAATGTTGAATTAGTGGAGTTGGAATCGCTAAAGATTTTCTCTTCTTGGTAATGCCTATTGAAGAAATTCAGGTGAGAATCATGAAATAAAACATAGTTAAGTTCCATTCTTTGATTGGTAAGGAGTTGAAGGCCCAGGAAAGTGAAGTGACCACATTAGGACTGAAAGCAATTCCCTGACTTCAAATCTAATTCCGGTGGTCTCTTGACAATATCATGCTATCTACCTTTTCTCCAAAATAAACATTTTTTGGAATATCACTCTTCTATTTCAGGCTTCATTGGTCCACACTCAATTGGGCTTTCTAGGGCAAACTTTCATAGTGCCTTACCTAACCTCACATATTTTGGTATTATTAAATTGAATAGTAGAAACAATCTGGTATTTTTTTATAAATATATTGGGCATAAACTAATAGCATAGTACTAAAATATTTTAAAACTGTTTATAAATATCCAGAAAGAGCTCTCCTAATCTGAGCCCAGAACTGCAGAAAAATAAATATAGAGGAGTGAGGAGAGGATTCTATCTGTGAAGGCAAATAAACACATGTCTAATAGGGAAACACACTTTGTAAGCAATACATAACATATACATATGTGTATTTCTGTTTGCACACATGCTTGAAAACTTCCATAATAAAAAGCGAGAGAGAGAGAGAGAGAGAGAGAGAGAGAGAGAGAGAGAGAGAGAGAGAGAGAGAGAGAGAGAGAACCATGAATATATAGTAATTTATTCAAAATTCACTATAGAGAAAATAGCAGTTAGGGAAGCTTTGTAGACAAGTTGGAATTTAAACTAAATTTTAAAGGAAGGTGATTAGAGAAGAAGCACAAGAGATTGTCAGTAGGAAAAAGATCACATTTAATTCCACTAAAAAAATACTGAGTAAATCAAATTAGCCATTGAAATCAGAGTGGATGGGACACAGTCCAACAACATAAAGCTTTGATCCCCAAATCTGGCTGAGCATCAGAGGCACCAATAAACTTAAAAAAAACCAGATGCTAGACCTCACTTTTGAATTAGTGTCTCTTGGGGTATGGGACTCCTAAATTTGTAGTTTGAATTTTCTCTATATTTTATTCTGAAGCACAGAAAAGTTTACAAATTACTGGAATAATGCATCAAAGTGATTGCTATTAGAGTTTTTCCAAGTGTAGTCTGTAATCTAGCTGCATCTGAGTTTGGGGTTAGGAAGGTGAGAGCCTTAGGGCCAGCTAGGACTCCCTCCCACCAGGTGGATAACTTCCTGCCTTCAGGTGGCTGTTAGCACCACTGACTTGTAACAATAACAATCTATTTTGTCTCAGCCATCCCATCCCATCCCATCCCCCAGGTAATCTTGTGCAGGAGATCCTGAAGCAGCCACAAGTAGTATTCTGGGATGAACTCTTTGCTTTTTAGTGAACTTTAGCTTATTATAATCTAAACACATTAGCATGTGAAGAGGCATACCCCTTCAGGTGCCATGACAGCTTCAGGTAGACAATTTAAGAATTTAAATGTGTAGGTCTCTTTAAGAACCAGCACCATCCATTTCAGGAATTCATTTTCTTTCTGTGAATTTGTCTCCCCCTCTTTAAAACCTTCACCCTTAAACCCCCTCAGGACAGAGGCAGAGGCTGGCCCACCAAGATGAACAATTAAATAGAATAAGTGAAGTGCTTTTTCCTCCTCTCTCTTCCTGCCTGCCTGCCTCTTTTCACCTCCACTCCTGCCTGCAGCTTTCCTTTAAAAGAAAAAGTGTTCTTTGTACCTTCACTTCTTGCTAAATAAACTTGCTGGTGTTTATTGGTTGCCATAAACTTGCCAGTGTTTGTTCGTTGCTTACTGGCTAACTTCTGAATTCTTTCATAAGCATACCAAGAACCCTGATTTGGGGACCCCAAATTACTGCAGCAGAGTGGGAAGTGATGAAGTAATGTATATTAAAATACAGATTACTGGACTTCATTCCAATACTGCTGAATCTGCATGTCTAACAAATGTGTCAAGTAATTCTTTTTTGTTTTAAAGATTTTTTTTCCGAGTAGTTGCGGGTTCATAGCAAAAGTTAGAGGCAGGTATGGAGATTTCCAGTTTATCTCTTGTCCCCACTTATCCACAACCTCCCCGCATTAGCAACATTCCTCCCCAGAGTGGTGCATTTGTTCAATTGATGAACCTACCTTGAAACAGCATAATCGACAAAATAAATAGTTTATATCATGGTTCATTCTTAGTTTGTGTATTTTATGGGTTTGGATAAGTGTATAATGACATGTATCCGTCATTATGGTATCATAGAGGTTATTTTTACTCCCTAATCTTCCATGCTCTACTTCTCTGTCCCTCTCCATTGCCCTAACTCCTGGAAATCACAGATCTTTTTACTTCATAGTTTTGCCTTTTCCAGAATGTTATATAGTTGGAATCTTACCATATACAACCTAGCCTTTTGGGACTGACTTTTTTTGCTCAGTAATATGCATTTAAGATTCCTCCATGTTTTTCTTTCTTTTTTTCTTTTTTCTAAAGGAAAGGGGCAGGCAGAAATAAAGGGAGCAGGCAGAGAGAGAGAGAGAGAGGAAGAGGGAGGAGGAAGCATTTAAAATATTCTTTTTATTTTAGTTGTACATCTTTGTTGTTCCTCCAGACCCTGCGATGCCAACCTGGGTCCTTGGGACGTATGTGGGCTATACTCAGCTGAAGGCAGTGAACCTGACTACTACTCCACCAGGGTATACCCTTCCATGTCTTTTTTCAGCTTGATAATACATTTATTTTTAATACTGAATAACAATCCATTGTCTGTATGTACCACAGTTTATTAGTTCAGTCACCTATTGGAGGACATCTTTGTTGCTCCAAGTTTGGGCAATTAATAAATAAATGATGAAAAATTAATAAATAAAGTTGCCACAAACATTTAAAAAAAAGATACTGAGTATAATGTACTCAGTGCTAGAATATGCCCAGGAACCCCTACAGTGTCAGAGATAGCTCTGCAGTGCCAGAGATAACCCCTACAGTGCCAGAGATAACCACACAATGCCAGAAAATAACCTCCACAGTACTTGCCTGTGGCTCAACCATGCTGCGGTCTTCTGCTCCCTTAGAAGAAACAGGCACAAGCCGTGTGGCCAGGTATCCTCTTCCCCTGCAGCTCCTGTTTCCTCACAGAAGATGGGAACAGCAGTAGCAGCAGTGGCGGTGGCTGTAGCCATCAGCTCTGGAAAGGGCCGTGTTTAAAAAGGAGGAGCTGCATTTGGGACCCTCAACAAACTGGGCCCAGGTTGCTCCACTGAAAGATGGCCTTAGTTTAGTTTTTTAAAAAAAGGACAAAATTGATGTTTGTATTGAAACAAAAGGACTTTTGGGAAACATGAAATAAAACCAAAACAAAACAGTACCATCCCATTTAAAACTAAAGCTCCAGGCATCACATATACATTTCACAAAGCAAGGGTGGGAGGAGTTTCATAAAATACTCCACGTATATATTACATATTATGTACCTTATATACTTTCTTGTCACATGCTCATACGTAGCTCCAGGAGAGACTGAAAAGCAGTTTTAGCTGAGTAATGTGCTCAGTTAAAATTTGGGGTTCTGCTACAAGAAAGAAAAGGGAGAGGATGATATTTGGTAAGCAAAAACAGTCCCTGTCACATCATGCTCCGTAGTGAGGGTAGCATAGTGGGTAAGAGTGCTAGAGGGGGTAAATGAAATCATACTTTGTATCTAGGCCCTGCAAATTATTAGTTATATGATCTTAGTAGAATCATAACTAAAACTGCCTAAGCATCAGATTCCTCATCTATAAATAAAAAACAATTTGTTAGTAACAGAAAATAATATGTATAAAGCACCTGGCACAAAAGTGTTCCTCAACGAACAGATGATACAAAACCAACCCTTGAACACTTGCAACAAACTGAGGTTACCAATAGAGAATGAGACAGGAGCAGTGGGGACGGGGACGGGTGGGTGGAGAAATGGTGGCAGAGCGCATTGGACAATGCTGAAGAACACTTGGTGATTTGGAGGAGGGCAGGGTATCTTGACATATATATGAGGAATGAAGAACCTACACATATGAGTTTATTTCAATGTGTAAAAATAAAAATAATTTAAAAAATTTGAAAGTAATCCTCAATGAATCATTATTATTTTACCTATGATTTATTAGAGATTTAGTGATTTTTTCAAAAGATTTTCTGTGCCTTTAAGGAATTAGCAACACTGTTGTGTGGCTGAAAGAAAAATATACCACTAATAAAAGCTGATAAAATTATAAGTTATTTTATCCAGCTTCATTAACATGTAAGTAATATTACCATATAGCCATATTACCTTTAAATATTAAATAAAATAGATCTTTCTTGCAGTACTCATTTTTTATACAACATTGTTAATGCACAGTCCACAGAATTTAACAGGTTTTAAATCAAACCCTATTCCCTCTCAATTCACCTGTCCAAATAAAGTAGAAATAGGCATATTCCCCATGGGCATAAGAGTGAGATTTTCAAGATTTGGTCTTTTTAGAAACCATAGAATAAATTATGAGGGATCACTACATTGTAGATTAAAATAAATGTGGAAAAGGAGGTATTTATACTTTATTTATTTATTTTTTATGAACGTGAAGGCAAATTGTGGAGTTGCCAATAATATGAATTCAACTTTTTCTATTAAGAAGTTTAAAAGGCAGGAGAACTGAGATGTATGAGAAATTCAAGTTGTAATGAGTTTTCACACTTGTCTCAACTCAATGAGTTTACTAGTCAAACTACTTGCCTTTTCTGTGATATTTTCACCTCTATTGCTCTCTTTTATAGATTTGCTTCATATGAATTCATTTCTGAAAATGAGAGGGGACAGAATAAAAAGTGAATGTTAAAGCAATGACAAAAGTTTTGTATTTTCATTGGATTTCACTTACCATAAGCCAGATTTAATTTTCTCTCCTGGGATTTGTGATGGCTACCATGGTTATTTTTATTAAAGTAAGAATTCATCTTAGATTCCCCAAACTATAGCAGACTAAAACATTACATAGTCTCACTCTCCTTCAGATGTTGACGTAGTCTCTCTATGATTATTTTCTCCCCTCTTCCTACTCATATTTCCCCAACACATGGCACATACTTCAAGTGGCAAAGCAATTGTACTTTGTCACAATTTCACAAAGAACAAGGTTTGTTCTGTCTAATCTCTTACACTCTCAAACTCCAACTCATTTGCCCTAATTGTCCCTACTATAATCATACAAAGAAAGCTCAGTCTCTTTCTACCTGGAAATCTTTAAAACTATTTAAAGACATGCAAGTATTACATTACTGAATGTCTTACACCTTCCAGAGTAAGTGGACCTTTATGTTTTTTAAAGGAAGGGTGCAGGCAGAAATGAAGGCAAATATGCAGGCAGGCAAGAAGAGAAAAGAAGTATTTTATGTATTTTATTTGTTCACATTGCTTCTTTTCCCTGGCCCTGTGTCTTGAAACAATGACCGTGAGGTGTATGTGGACTGTTCCCAGGGTGTACCAGACCTCCAGGCCACCAGAGCATGACTAAAGGTACCTACTTTCATTAACTGTCCCCCTTAGCTCTGCTTTGAGTCCTTCATCTTTCAGATGATCTTTCTAAGGAAACTATGGTGAGTCTACATACACAAATTTATTATAGCCCTCTGCCTTTATATTTTTAGGACATTTAACCACACATAAAATGGGTCCCATGAGGAAGTCCAAGACGGTGACCTGGTAGGAGCCAAGTCTCTCCTTCTCCCCACTGAACAACTAGGAATCAGCTATTTTGCAGACACAGGCACTGTGGAAAAGCAGGACTAAAAGCTGGAGACAGCAACAGCATTTATCACCATCAAGTGCAGGCGAAAACATTGGGTTCAAAGATAAGTCTCAAATTTGGAATTCCCAGCCTCGGAGGGGACAAAAGGCTACCGTGGAGGGGGTGGAAACTCAGGAAGAACAAGGTCTCCCAGAGAGTCACTCTGGCATCAGCTGAGACCTCACCCAGCAGGACTGGGGACACTGAGCAGGGGAGACGATATTGGTTCAGGGTTGAAGGAAGACCAGCAGTCTGGTGGGCTGTGTAAAAGCCCCTGATGGGATCTGCATAGGACACCACCATAACCAGAAGGCAGCTAGAGGAATCCCCACCCCCACCCCTAACCATCATATTGTGCAGAGTGACAGGGCCAGGCCACTGGAAATATCACCATCAGGTAAAAAGGTGACTGAAATAGCATCTCTGGACAGAGACTCCCAGAAGGAAGTCTTTTCACAGTGCTACCCTGTGGATAGAGAAAGAACTGCAGCCAAATTACTGATGGTGGGCCTGTGACAAGGTGATTCATTACAGTTTTGAGCTAGGACAATGGGGGAAAACTACACCCCCCACACTCCAGCCCCACAGACTGAACTCTCAGGTCCCAACAGAGGATTCACCTAAGAACATCAACAAATCCAACCAGGGGTGACACCACACAACTCAAGAATTTCTAGTGTTCAAACCAAGATCCAGGCTTATTCAGTGTAAGTCAATATTCTACCAAGGCCATCAGTTCAGGGAAACCTAACCCAAAGAAATAAAAGCAGAATGACAAACAATGAAGACACACACACACACACACACACACACACACACACACACAGGTATGTATAGTATATACTTAAACACACACACACACACATACACACACACACACACACACACACATATATAATGATGGCTCCAATTAAAACCCCAGGAGAAAAGCTGAATGCAATAGACATATGAAAAATACCTGAGATGAATTTAGGACAAAATTGATAAGCATACTCCTGGAAATCAAGAAAATAATAGAAGATGAAAAAGAGAATGTCAAAAGAGAGGAAATGAAGCAAGCTGTCAAAGAAATAAAGAATACAATAGCTGAACTAAAGAACTCAACAGAGGGACTCAGAATAGATAGAACCAGTGAGCTAGAAGATAGGGCAGAGGAATGCACTCAAACAAATCAGCAAAGAGGAAAAAAAGAAAAGAAATGAAGACAGCATTAGAGACCTATGAGATATAATCAAAAGAAATACCATTCATATCATAGGAGTCCCAGAGGAGAAGTGAGAGAAAAGGGACAGAAACTGTATTTGAAGAAATAATAGCTGAGAATTTCTCTAATCTGAGGAATAAAGCAGGCTTCAGACCCAGCAAGCTCGAAAGTTCCAAGCAAAAGAAACCTAAACAGTCCTACACAAGACACATTGTCACCAAAATGTCAAAAATTCAAGGTAGAGAATCCTAAAAGAAACTAGAGAAAAAAGAGTCATAAACAAAGAAGTCCCCATAAGATTGTCATAGGGTTTCTCAGTTAAAATTCTACAGACCAGAAGGGAATGGCATGAAATATTCAAAGTGCTGAAAGAAAAGAATTTTCAACCTAGAACACTATACCCTGGGAAATTATCATTTAGAACTGAAGGAATGATAAAAAGCATCCATATAAGCAAAAGTTAAAGGAATTCATGATCAGACCAGCTCTACAAAAAATGCTAAAGAAAGTTCTATAAAGTGTAAAGAAATTCCACTAGAAAACAGTAAGACAAAAAAGCATAAGAAGTGGGGAAGAGGAAAGGAAAAAATGTCAATAGTTAGAATGAGTGCAAGACTAATCTACTTTCAAATAAAAATAGGAAATAAACACAGAATACTTAATGATAACCTCAGGTAACCTCAACTACATCTCCATGTATGCATTCCCATGTTTATTGCAGCCCTATTCACAATAGCTAAGAACTGGAAATTACCTAGGTGCCCAACATCAGATGAATGGATAAAGAAGATGTGGTACATACGTGCAATGCAATACGTCATAACCCTTAGAAGAGATGAAATCCTGTCATTTGAATCAATATGGATGGAACTAGAGGGGGACTATGCTAGGTAAAACAAATCAAAAGAAGAAAGATAAATACCAGATGGCCTCACTTACAAGTAGAATGTTAATGGACAAAACAAAGGAACAGATGAAAAATAACCAACCCTGAAACATTTGCAACAGAACTGAGGTTACCAAAAGAGAATGGGGTGGGCGGGGGCAAACGGTGGTGGAGCCCACTGGACAACGGGAAAGAACACTCGGTGATTTGGTGGAGAGCATGGTGTGTTGAAATATATGTAAGAAATAGGGAACCTATACAAAGGAAATTATTTTGATGTGTAGAATAATTACTTCAATAAAAATAATAAATTAAAAAGCACATCTCTAGGGAAAAAGAAAAGAAGAAACCAATCAAAACATAACTACACTCTATCCCCCTAAGAAAGAGAAAGAGAACACAAAGGCACTTCTGTAACAACACCCAGAAGGCAATTTACAAAATGGCAATGAACAGTTATATATCAATAATCATCCTAAATATTAATGGATTGAACTCACCAAGCAAATGACACAGAGTGGTCAAATAGATTGAAAAAGCAAAACAACCTTCTGCTGCATTCAGGAAACTCAACTTCTTTCAAAAGATAAATAATATAGCTCAAAGTCATTGGTTGGAAGAGAGTCCCACAGTCAAATGGCAACCAAAGAAAAGCAGGAACATCTATACTTACATCAGATAAAACAGACTGAAAAGCAAAACAAAAGAGATGGATATTATTATATACTGATTAAGGGGTGAATCCAGCAAGAAGACATAACATTTATTAACATATATGTACCAAATGAAGGAACATCAAAATATATTAAGCACCTATTATTAGAACTGATGAAAGAACATCGACAGCAACTAATAATAGTAGGAGACTTCAACACTCTACTTACAACAATGGACAGAAAATTAATAGGGTAACAGTAGCGAGTAGTGGTGGGGCCCACTGGACAATGGTTAAGAATTTTTGGTGATTTGGTGAAAGAGGTTGTCCTGACATATATCTGAGAAATGGGGAACATACACATATCAATTTATTTTAATTTGCAAAACAAAGTTACCACAATAACATATCAAAAAGAAAATAAAAAGAAACAACAAAAAATGAGTTTCAGTCGCACAGACTTAATTTGCAAACCAGGGCCTGCTTCAGGGAATGACATGCTGCCCCAGCTGTCCACAGCGCAGTCAGCAAGCAACCTTGAGCAATCAGCCCTTTGAGGGATTGCCTCTGCTGCAACCACCCGTATCCAGTGACCACTTAAGGTGTGAGTATAGATAACTGGTGATTTAAACCCAATGTGGGAAAATTTTTAAAAATATCGTTAATGTATTTTAATAGGATACTTACAGGAACAGCACAGAAGACAGAAAACATTAAAAATGTCCGGCTCCACTGGAAAAGCATTGTGAATAAATGAAATTAATTGGGTGCTAAAAATGCTATAAACATCATTTAGTTGCCATCAATAAGAACTTTACTTGCTTTAAAAATAATTCAAATGCTGACATTGTCCAGAAAAGTTGAGCACATATATTTATAATTGTCACAAAGTCAAACTGCTAAAACTTGTTCACTAAAATATTTTGACTTGAAATAATAATTTATGCCCCCACATTTATATTCAAAATTCACACATCAATTAAAATGGAAAAACTACCAATACCTGACTTCTGTCCCCTACTTTCCAGCTGCAATGGTATATGTTTTGACCCAGTGGGGGAAGAAATGTGAATTTCAGAACTACCAATAACAGGAAGAAGAGGGAATTTTTTTTGAGAATGCAATGTTTCCCATCATTAGTGGATTCTTAGAGCGTTCTCCACATGTGCGGCGTGCTAGTTGGATGTCTTCTGGCATAATTGTTACACAATTTGGCATGGATAGCACACAGGTAGGTGTCTTCAAAAAGGCCAACTCCATGGCCTCACTGGCCTCCGGCAAAGCTGGAAGCACAGATCTGTTTTGAAATCATGAGCAATTTCTTGCACCATATTCTGGAAGGGAAGTTTGTGAATCAATTCAGAAGACTTCTGAGAACACCTAATTTCACAGAGTGCCGCAGTACTGGGTCTGTTATGATGAGGTTTCTTCACCCGCCCAGTAGAGGGAGCACTCTTATTATCAACTTTTGTAGCCAGTTGCTTCCTTGGTGCTTTTCCACCTGTAGATTTACCGGCTGTCTGTTTTGTTGGAGCCCTGGTATTGAGACTTTACTACTTACCCTCCTCCTTCAGTTGGAGGTCCTCGAGCTAGAGGCAGTGCTGACGTTAGTGACAGTGATGTGGCAGAGACTGTCAACACAATTGAAAGGCAGGACAATAATTACCGGTCATTTTGGCTTCAAAGTCGTGCTGGTGTTGACTGAGACTGTTAGTGGCTCTGGATGTAGCCTAACTTCTCCCTGTGCCTAGTCATGCTTCTTCTCCTTCCTTTGATAAGGGCCGATCACAAAGGCACTCCCTACCTAGTAAACGTTGAGCACATGAATTCCATTTCAGGGTCTACTTTCCAGGAACTCAAACTGCAACAGGATCCAAAGTGCTTCTCCCTCACTTAGAATAAAGTATCTAATCGCAACTCAAGACTCAAGAACATACAATAATTCAATTATTTGTCCTTCTTTGGGTCATTTATTTACTTGTAACCAGGTTTTAGTTGTGTCCTCCTTTTCCTCACTAAGAGGACTCGGATTATCTGCTAACACGTGGGGAGATTAGAATGTTAGATTTCACTAGCATGCTTGCTCTTTCTAGCATCAGTCTTTCTTTGGGATATCTATATGTCTCTCCGGACCCATCTTCACCCTGCTCTTTGCCTAAGGATGATCATTTATGTGGACTATATGATTGGACTTATTTGCCCTCTGGCTTCCGGTTTTGACTAATGAGGAGTTCCTGTAAGAAAAGAGAGGAAGAGAAAAGTGAGATTGATCAATGAATTTATCCCCCTGGCTCCTTTTCTAGGCGTTTTCTTCAGCTGACTGCTTCGCTCCACTGTCCAGCACTGTCCATGTCAAGTCTACAAACTTCTCTCTTCTAGGCTTCAGTCATTTCTCTTGTCCTTTCAGATGAAGAGGTGATAATAGATTCTTGCCGTGAGATCTGAGGTTCTTGTAATGTATTTGATGTCTCTTTTTCCCCTAATATTTTCTTTGCAAATAAATCCTTCTTAAATTATTTTATCTTAATCTGAGCCACTTAAGATCTTTACTATCCTATAAATGCACTCTTTCTCTTCATAACTTGGCTATGTTACCTCAGCTTCTACACAGCCCCTTTGCAGAACCTCTCAATCCAACACCCCTTGCCTTTCTCTCAGTAAACCTCTGTCCCTTTCCAGAGATTTTATTGTTTTACTCCTTGCAAATCACATGAGTAATTCAGGATGAACAGACATCAAGAATCATGCCAGGTTCTATGGGAGCTCAAAGTAGAGTTTCTAAACCTAATCCTAGCAAAAGGGTAATTAGAGAAAGCTTCCTGGAATCAGCTCTCTAAGCTGAGTTTGGATGGTGAGTAGGTAATTGCCAGAATTTAGGCAGAGTATAGACAGAAGGGTATTTCAGAGGGAGGAAACAGCATTCTGAGAAGCCTATAATAAGGGAGAATTAATTTCAATGTGAATGTCTGAAACACATATTGAATATTGAATGTCATTGTAGTATGGGTTGGGGGAGAAATATCATGGGAGATGAGGTCACTAATGAGGCAATGCAAAAGTCCTGCATAACCACAGTGGCTAAGAAGGGAGGTAATAGTTTCTGGGTGAGTATATTCCCTTGTCCTGCAGAGTGATACAACCAGATGACTATGGAAGTGGGTTCTTTGATGCCCAAATCTAAGAGAAAGAATAATGCCCTATGCTTGTAGGGTTTTCGTAAATATTGATTGGATTAATGCATGCAAAAAAACTCAGAACAGTAATCATTCAATAAATATTTGTATGTTGCTATTATTATTTATATTCATCATATCCAAGCACAATAACTACTATATAGCAGAAGATCAATACTATGTTCAACTTGATTGTGTTCCAATAAAGCTTTATTTAAATGATTAAAAAAATAAAGATTTTCACTGATCTTTAATTTTTTCAATTAATTTTTTAAAAGGAAAGGTACAGGCAGGAATGAAGGTGAGTATGCAAGCAGGCAGAAAGAGAGAGGAGAAAGCAGCATTTTATTTTTATTTAGCTGTTAACATTGGTTGTTTCCCTCCAGACGTGGGACTTGAACCCAGAGATATGTGGCTTGCTTTTTTAGAGGTGACTGACCAAACTGCTGCTCCACCAAGGTGCGTCTTCACTGATCTTTTAGATATTCACTGAAGAAGATTCAAATTTAAGATTTCAACTGTAGAAAGAAAGGTTATGTTATGTTTAAAAATTATTGTTGCTCTGTGTATGTGTGTGTGTGTGTGTGTGTGTGTGTGTGTGTGTGTGTATGTGTGTGTTTTACCCTGACAACCAACATTTTGGTTCACTGATGATTTGCTTCTCTAAGAAATCATTGAACTTTTTGGTGGTCATTGACCCATGCTGCCTAGCAGGCTTACGGGAGCCTCACCAAATTGATTAGCTGGTGGACCAAGCATTTGAAACCTATGTGAAACATCTGAAGGGCAATTAAAATAAGAGGGAAGTGCAGCAAAGGCATCTTAGGTACAAACAAAAAAAAGATAGCTTCATTCTCTATTCCCCAATCCTCAGCCTTGCCAGGAGACATTCTGAACACTTTTTCCGCAGAACATTGCTTGTCAATCAGACTTGTCTAATGTCCTAGCAACACAAAAGAAACCCAAGGAAAGTCAAATATTGCAATTTGATTTTTCATGATTTGATTGTTACCATGATTTAGTAAATTACTTTTTCTGAGGGTTCTTCTTTTTTGGTTGTTTAAAGCCAAGGACTAAATGTAGCAATAAAAATTTAAATTACCTTGGCTCTTGCCTGAAATGCTCAATATTCCAATCTCTGAGCTTCACTGTAGTGCCAAGGAGAATAGCAAAAATAGTCGACAATGATTCTGCAATACTGATTCATTCTACTCATTAGACTATATTGAAATGTTATGATTTGCTGGACTCAGAGAGTTATTCCATTTTTGCCTCCAGCCATTTCAAGTAATTTTTTTACTACCACATAAAAAATACAAAATTATTCTGAGTGAGAGTTTCTAATTGGAAATAATCATTTTTGGTTAGGAAATTAAGCTCATGACTAAAGACGTTAAATTATCAAAATTGCGTTTTTATGAATAATGAATCAATACCACTTCAGCTCTTTACTATTGTTGAACTCTACTAATGGTTAGGTTCAATTATATTCTCTGAGTTTAGTGGAAAATATGTAATCAGATCATGTGTTTCTCTGTAAAATATTATCTTGTTAGACCAAAATTTTATTGAATAAAAGTACTCCAGGAAAGCGTTTTTGGTAAGCATATTCCAAAATGTTATTGTTATGTCAGCATTTACTCCTTTGATTTTTGTAGAATCCTTAATTTTAATCAAAACAAAGCAAAGGTTTTCTCCAATATAAACTCAATGGCTTTCTTGTACATTCCAGAGATTTTTCCATATTTATTTTTAATTGAATAACAGATACTAGTTTTTGGTAGAATTATTTATTTTTTCTTTCTGTTCAAAGTGGATCAAAAACAATGAACTATTCTTACAGATTTGCCTAGGGCTCTCAAACATATGAAGATAGCATATGCTCATATCTATTTCAGTGTAATAGAAATGCTACAGTTCATCATCAATATGAGAAAAATACCTCCTAGTTTAATAGAGCATTATCACCATCTCTTAACTCTTTGGCAATGTTTTAAAATGATTTTTACTACATTTCATTGAAGTTGCTCATTATTTCTTAGGAAACTTTCCCAATTTCCCAAATATCAGCAAAAAGAAATCTATCAAATTACTATTATTAATATTATTCCTGTGTTTGTTCTCCAGGTGCCACCAAGATTATTCCTTTATCAACGTTTATGTGCTTTACTGTCTTGTATCTCCAACTTTTTTTAAACAGCTGAAGCTTATGAATATGGAGTATTCAGTGGGAAATGAGCGTGGGGGCTTCGGTGTTTTCAAAGTGACACTAGGGGTTGAGAATCAAGAGGAACAGCAGGGAATGGACATAAACGAAATAGAAGAGAACAATCCAGCACAGAATCTTACAAGTCAGCATCTTTTTAGTAGCAGAATTTCCATCACTGGCATCAACCTAGAATTATTATTTATTTTTACCATACTCCTGTGTGGTACAGAATATTCCAGCTGAGTCATGTTCTTCTGGGAGAAAAAGAAAGAGAAAAATAACTAATCTATAAGGTGCCTGGCACTAAAGAGATATTTTCATATTCTCTATCTCCTTTGGTCACTACTATAACCTTCTGAAGTTTGTATAATTATCTTCATTTTTGCTATTGGAGATACTGAAGATGAAAATAGTTAAATAACTCATCCAGAGTTCTACTGATTTTGCAGTAACCAGAGCTAATTGCTCTTCCAGCAACATTAGTGGAGAGAAAGAAGAGACCAAATAGGTCAACATGGTCTTGTCCTTTTGAACATTGACACAAGAGTCTTGTGTCGGTATGCTACAACTCTAAGATAGTCACATAAGAGGATTTGTAATGAGTTTTTAGAGTTGAATGTCTTGTATTCATTATCCACAGATGGTTGCTTTAAACCTCTTATGTTGGGGTAGACATTTGTTGTGTATTTTTCCCATGCCACCTTCCACAGTACTTTGCACATCATGATTTTCAATAAATATTTATTAAACTAAATTTTAAAATCTTCTTACAGGAACAATAAAAATAATTATAATAGTGATATAACTATAACAGTGTCCACACCAGGGGATATTTATGCTTCTCATACTAATCGAGGGTCAAGATAGTTAAAAACTGAGTAAACAAAGGGTAATCAATAGTGTTGACCTGTTTAACAAAACATACTAAAGAAAGGGCAAAAGGACAGGGAGACAGGATTACAGTATTTAAAATTAGTAATTTATAAGACTTTAGCATTTAAAATTATAATTAGCAGAGAAACTAAACTATGAGCAATTAGTATCTCATGTTTCCTGTGAAAACAACTACCTCTGCTGCCTACAAGTGGAATTACCACTTGTATCAGGCGAGAGCTTCTTTCACTAATTGGGTCAGATTATAATTTTAGTACAATTTTATTCTAATGAATGTGGGCCCTTTCTATTAACCTTAAAGTCAGGAAACAAGAAACAACAGGAGAATGTATCAATCGGGACTTCAAACTAACTGAATATGCTAATGTGACAAGAATGACTGCTTGAGGACAATTTTATCATATTGACTGCAATTATGAAGGGAAACTAAAATCTTCTCAAGTATTCTTCACTGTCTCTGAGTTAATTAAATTTTATAACCTTTGCTAAACTCATCAAATAATAGACTCTTATTCAGGCAATGTCAAGTAATTATAAAGAAATTTATTATCTTCCAAAAATTCTACCAAATTGATAGATTTAGCAGTTTCCTTTATTTTGCAGGAAATCATCAACATCATCATTGCTGCACATGATTGGCAGTATCACTCACTGAATCTGTAGGATACTGTGCCACTTAGAGAGACACCCCTGCCCTTGTAAAATTTATTGTCTAAATGGAGACATCTAGATTGGTTAAAACTGGTTCAAATTAATTATTTAATCTTATGATTTATTAGAGTAATTCAGGGGGGACACATGAGAATAATGATCAGTTATGTTAAAATAAATTTTACTTTCTACATTTTCTAAGAGATACACATGTTTTGAAAGGTAATGCAGATGTCATTTGTTACCTTTTGTGGGAGAGAATAAAATCCATTGATTCCTAGGGTACAAAATATTAATTCTCATTTTATCTGGTGACTTGGGAAAGTAGTACAAGTCCCATCTCTGCAACTAACTGGCAGCATGACTATCAATTGCAGCTACATTATTGTTCCAGTTACAATGGGCTCTTGATTGGACTTACCATAGTTTTTAAGAATTTAAATCAGACAAGTTGGAGTATTGTATGGCATGGCATTGGGGGTGTAAGGGGTGGGAGTGTATAATACCCTGGTTGGAGAAACCTGCACCCCTTTTGGACAATTGAAACTAGTTTGTTGGGTGTTTGCCCAAGTGGATTTTTCAGCAAACTGTGATTGAAACCAGACAGAATCTCAAATCAGGCAGGACTCTGGGAAAAGTTTGCTAAACTGATAAGAATGGTAACCCTACTCTTGATATCTTTCAGTTGAGAGACATGCTATATCATTGAAGACGATTACTTGCATTAGTAGACCATGTTGTCTCACCTTCTTCCAAACTAACCTTGCCAACAAATAGTGCTGACATTGTAATGTATTCTGTGCTGTATCTGATGTATTTCTACATCAGTTTCATGTGTGAAAACTTATTCAACATTTCCATGACACAGATATCATGTACAAAAATAGGTCGTTTCTAGTACAATGTACTATAGTGCTTAGTTTAAATAAAGTATTTAATATCATGAGATGTTTTTCATAGCTTTTCAACGTTTGAATTTTGGAAAGGTGTGGAGAGAATTTTTCCTTTCCAAATTGGACACATGGAAATAAGTAATGGAATAATTGGGCAAGTGCCTTTTTGGGAGAATGTTGTGAGTATTTTTCTGGCTTATTTTGTTTCCTTGGTAATTAGGCCTTAAATTACTATCAAATTTTCTTTATAATCACATTTAATTGAGAATTAGTAATCCATTTTCTTGATTAATGGTACTAGTAGATGATTTTCATAACGTAATATGTGATCACACAGATTAGCAGTTTATGTGGGGGAAGCAGACTTTCCAATGGCAGTCTGCTCTCAGCTATGTACAGGGGAGAAGTTGATTTGAACTTCGAGAGATTTTACAACCTTCAGAGTCTAGATACATGTACTTTTTCTCTGGGCTTTTAATTTTCACAAAAAATTTTCAAAGAAGAAAACAATGAATACATATATAGTCTTCACCTAGAGTCACCAAGTGTTAACATTTTGCTACATTTTTCTTTATCTATACATATTTGTTAAGGAGTCCTTTTCCCCTTATCCACCTATAAATATTTCAGTATGCATCTCCTAAAACACAAGGACTTTATCCTATAAAGCACAATATTGTCATGATACCAGGTAACATTAGTTCAATAATATCATCTAATATACAGTCCATATTCACATTTATCTAATTGTCCCAAAGAGATAATCTTATACTGTTTTTTGTTTAATCCAGCATCTAATGTTTTACATACTAAATTGGTTTTTATGTCTTTTCAATCTTTTAGTTTAAAAATAGTCCTGTCTTTTTATACTCATACTATGTACTTTATTTTTATTATTTATTTATTTCTACTGGGGTAACTTTTATTTATAAAAAAGTTTAGACCTACAGGCTCACTCTTCTTCAAATATATGAAAACCCACCATGCCACCACTTTTCTAATAATCCTTCACCACTGTCCACTGGACCCCCACCATCACTTGCGCTCTCCGGTAATCTCAGTTCTGTTATCAATGTCCAACATTTAGTTTTTGTTTCATCTGTTCATTTGCTTTGTTTCTTTATAGTCGAACATGAATGAGATCAACTGGTATTTGTCTTTCTCTCTCTGGTTTATTTCACTTAGTATAAGAACCTCTGTTATCATCCGTATTGTAGAAAATGGCAAGGTGCCATTATTAAGCACTGTATATATCACATCTTTTTTATCCATTAATCAGTTGAGTCCCCTAAGACCTCTTTATGGCCAATGTCATGGAACATATTGCCTATGTTTTCTTTTATGTGTTTTTATTGTTTCTAGTCTTAATGCAAGTTTCTAATCTTTTTTGAATGAATTTTTGTGTATGGTTAGAGTTGTGCAGTTTCATTCTTCAAGTGGCTGTCCAGGTGTTTCAACACTATTTGTTGAAATGACTGTTTTTTTCTCCATCATCAGCTCTTACCTCCTTTGTCATAAATAAACTGATCATATAATAGTACATGATATTTTAAAAGTCCAGGTGTTCTTTCTTAATAAAAAAGTAAACTTTTAAAAAGAGCACGGACTGTGTGATACTTTCTTCTGTTGTCAGTGCCTGAGACAAAGTCTATTAGGCTGAAATTTTTTTATACTGTTAACCTGACTTATTTTATTTAAAAATGCTGATAAAAAGAAGAAATCCTATAATAATATGTCCAAGATAGCAAGAGATGCCAGGATTTAAAACTACCCATAAACATGTAGATCATTAAAACTTGATTATCCTATTAATGATTCTGCTTAACTATCCACAATAATGTCATAATTTTTGAGCTGGAGGAACCTCAGATGCAAGCTAACTTGCTTGATCCCTTATAATATCAGTGAGGAAACTGAGTCTCAAAGAGTCTGTGATTTGTTAAGACACACTATAATAGTAGAGATGGGATTAGAAATAAGGTATTTAGATTTCTAATAGCCTGTGTACCCAATTTTTCCATCATCTTCTGTGATCACCATCCATTCCTTTTATCTCCTTTCTCTTCCACTTCTTCCTTTCCTTACTTTTCCTCCTTCCTTGCACTGGGAAAAAAACAATAACAAACAAACAAAAAAAACCCCAACAGATAATAATGAAAAGACCCCAAATGCCTGTCAGTTTTTCAAAAGTGGCATTATTGACATTTTAGCAAGGTTCTTCATTGCGTGCATGTGTGCATGTGTGTGTGTGTTTTGGGGAGGGGCTCACTGGATCACAGGATTCTATTTGTGGCCTGTAACACTCCAGCATTTGCAACAACCATAAAAAGTCTCTTGACATTGCCAAATGTCCCCTGGGGAGTAAAATTGCCTCTAACTGGAGAGAACTGTCAAAATGATTCTTATTTTAGCACTGGTTGTTTTATCTACTTTCATTTTGCTCCAGGTTAATATGAATTCAAACTTTTACATAATTGTAATCAAAACAGATACAATTTTTATTCTATTTTTTTCCTTAATGCCTTGTAATAAGTATTTTCACTGTTGGTCTATGATGTGTAAATTTCTTGTTTTTGTTTATCTAGCATCCCTGCTACATTTTCCAGTAACTGCACTCCTTTGTCCACAGTGGAACTGTGCCTCCCTTAGTTACTTGCTTAATATTTTATTTTAGGGTAGTTCCCACCATCAAAGATATGTGAGACAAGTCCATCATAAAAAAACCATCTCCACAGCCATAATGATTAGTTTCCGTGATAGGCACATGACACAAGTTGGGTCAATCAAAGCCTTTTCTTGGAAATTTGCTAGAAAAAAAGGCTGTACACGTTGGGGTTGCTAAACTGTGATAATGCTTTTAAAAAAATTTAATTGTTCACACTGGTTGTTTTGCTCTGGACCTGGGATATCAAACCCTGGGGTATGTGGGCCGACCTCCTTTAGAGGCAATTGATCTAACCACTACTCCACCAGAGCACACGCCAAACTGTGATATTATGAAGTTAAAGCTCCCTGTAACTATAGCTTCAGTTTGTCTATAGTTTAAGAGAATGAGGCCAAAATAAACAGAAGACAGAGCTTAGAGATGGCGTGAAAACCCTGGTAGAATCATCTGAGTTCCTAGATCCACTCATCTCTGAGGGCAGGGAAACACTTGTCAATAAATCTCCTCCCTCATGTCTTTTTTAAATTTATTTTTTACTAATTTTTTTCACTTGCTATAAGGGAGTGTTGATTAATGATATAGTATTTATGTTTGTAAAATTTAAAAGCTCATATTTCCTCTAGTTTGTAGTGCTAAGATGTCTTCAATTGTTCTGCTAACATTGAACTTTAAAGTGATTTGAAATATTTCCCATTATAAATGTAGTGTTCTTTTTCAATGCCTTTTGAATGACTTCTAGTAAATTTTCCATTAGTTTTCTCAAACATGGGCCTTGATTTGAATTTTGAACTACAAGATTTAAAACTGAATGATTTACCACGCAATTTAAGGCCATTCAGTTTTGCTTTACTCCTTTATGCTTTTTTTTTTTTTTGACATCCATTATAATCATTCCATCTGTGATTATACCAACTGTTTTGGCAGTATTTACTCCAGCTGCATGGGCACATTTGCATGCATTAGTGTGCTACGTCAGTGGTTTAGGTCATTTTTTTTTTATGGTATCACAAAGATTTATTTCTGACTCTTATAAGACTGGTTTTATGATTTCTTTTAACTATTAACTTCAAAAACAATGTTCAGTTTTAAGTCCTTAGACCTTTACATTCATATAACATATAGAATTATTCTATTATCCTAATTTTTATGAAAATGCCTGGGGTTGTTTTGTATTATGAAGCCTGTATATACTTCATTTACCTGCACAAATTAACTTTTCTGCATTTTAAGGTCTAGTTCAAATGTTATCATCTTCTATATGATTTCTGTTATTTTGTTCACAGTTTGTTTTCACCTTTCATTGCACTAGTAAATATATTTCTTTTCTATGAGAGATGATGCAGTAACGTAGGTAGTGCCATTTTATCGTCTTGTAATAGTCATGGACTTGCCTTTTAGAGAATCATAGGTAACAATATACTACAAGACATATTATCAAAGTATTTATGGAGATTCACTATTACAAAATAGTGAAAGATTAGAAGCAAGTCAAAGGTTTGTCATTAGGGGACTATTTTAATGAATTATTATATAGCCATAAATTAGAATACCATGCAGCTGTAGAAAAAACAAAAGCCAAGTAGGGTTTATATATATTGATATGGTACAATCTATAAGATTTATTATTAAATATCTATCCATTAGTATATATTTGGTATAGCAGAATAATTAGAAGTGTGGGTCTTGGAGTCTGGTCTAGGTTCAAAGACTGGCTCTGCTATTTATTAGATGCGTAATTTGTAACAATTTTCTCAAACCTAGTTCCTTGGTTTTTTTCACCTGTGAAATAAAGATGCTAATGAAAACTGCTTTGCAGGATTGCATATGGGTTGAATGTTAATACACACAAAGTACTTAGAAGAGTGCTTGACACATAGTAATCGAACTATAACAATGGGATGGGAGTGAGTGTATGTTTTTGCCATTCAATATTACAGCTTTGTGTTGCAGTATTACACACATGCAGAAGGTTATCTCTTATTATAATGTCTTTGAGGACAGGTCTAGCATGTACCACGTTACAAAGTGAATTCCATAGCTGTTTGCTCACTGAATTAATAAAACACATTTAGATTTCTCTCTGCATTTATGTATGATTTTAGAGCTTTAACATTTGGAGGACAGTTTTAAAGGGTATATAAGAGAGTCGATTCTATAATTTTAATAATTAGGGGCAAGTTCAGAAGTTTTAACATAGAAGTTAGGAAGTTTTTTCTACCTGAAACAGTATTCTGAAAGTGTTATTTCTTTTCCCAATTTTCAAAAACAGTTTTATGTTTAAATGAGGGTGAGAACCAAGAATTTTTAGAAAATGTGATTCACAGAAAGATTAAGAACCTGCCTTTTCACTACTTCATATTTTTAAATAAATTAAGAGAAGTATACATTGCCCAAAATTTCCCTTTGTGATATTTAATGGTACAATCATCTAATATATATGAAAATATTATATATCCAATAGAGGTTTTATTAAGTGTTCTGAAAGTTAATTTTGTAAAAAATATAGCATACTCAACAACAATCCTGAGATACTATATAAACTGGTAGAAAACAGAAAAAAAAAACTGGTTTTGGCTGGGTAACAGGCATCAAGGAATAAGACTTTAATTCTATTATAGCTGATGTTTCTTCTGGTTGGAAGCCTGACCTTTATTCTCTAACAGAAAACTTCCTGACTATACAAAAGTTTTGAATTTTGAGCTGGGAACATTAGGTCTCAATCTATGCAGTTACTATTTTTATATTTCTGTAAGAATATACAATCTTGGAAACTTAAGGCATTAATGGACCTCAAGTCTCTTTGTCAATCCTTTAATATTTTTTAGTAATAAAAGCAAATTTAATCTGTTTTTTCAAGAAGTCTATCCCATGTATTTTATACATAATAATCCAGAGAAGAAAAAAATGAAAGCTACTTGAAACACACCTGTATCACTTAAGGACAATGTGAAAAATATTGTAGGTCAATCTCTTATGTAAGTCTGCATGAAAATATTACCAAATAAAACACACATAAAGTCAAGGAGTAAATTAAAATTAACAGACTCAAGAATAAAGAACTTTTTCTTTAAGAAAAAGAAGCTACTCAAGGTAAAAGTAGGTAAGCAAATATGTTCACATCCAATTCCCAGAAAATAAATTTCAAATAGAACAATAATTATTAAAGATGTTCATTGTCATCAAAACAATATGGGGCCCTGGTAGAGCAGTGGTTAAGTTACTTGTCTCTAGAGCAGTGGTTAAGTTACTTGTCTGTAAAGGAGAAAGTTACAAGACATTATTAAAGATGCATTATTACCACGAACATGAAAATTAATTATAACAAAAATAATATCCATACCTATCATGTTAATCATAAAAACTTTTCAGAAAATAAAATGTTGGTGAGAATGTGAGGAAAAATGATACACTGCTGTGGGAGTGTCCACCACCAAAATTACATTGGAAAACAATTTAGGACATTTAGTAAAGTTACGCAATTTTATTGCGAAGAAATTTTACTCCCAGGTATATGCTAGATTTTCTCTAAGGTGTGTATATGAATGTCCAGTTTTTACAGACTAGGGAAACCAAAGCCGAGTTTCTTTACTATTAAATAAATTTATATATGTAAATCACTTATTTGCCTGGTATATATTAATCTATTAAGTATATCTGTGATGATGATGATCATCATCGTCACTGAGAATTATCACTGTAGGTGAAATTCCATAATATGAGCAATATCATTAATATTGATAAACAACATATTTTTAACAACATATTTTTCATATTTGGAGGGATATTCTAATAGTTGTATTAAAAACACATTTTGATAATAAACCAGGAAAGAGAAATCAGGAAAGAAATCCCATTCACAATCACATCAAATAAGATAAAATGCCTGGGAATAAACATAATAAACATAAAGGAGGTGATAGACTGTAGACTATTGATAAAAGAAACAGAAGACATAAAGATGGCAGGATATTCTCTGCTCATGGAAGGGAAGAATTAATATAGTTAAAATGGTCATCTTACCCAAAACAGTATACAGATTTAATGCAATTCCTATCAAAATTTCAGGGATAATGTTAAGCAAATAGAACAAACAATATTAAAATTTTTATGGGATGAAAAAAATCTCAAATAATCAAAGTTATGCTGAAAAAAAAGTAAAAAGTAAAATGGAAGAATCATACACTCTGACTTCAGACTAGACTGTAGAGCAATTGTCTTCAAAACAATATGGAGTCCTGGTGGAATAGTGGTTAAGTAAATTGCCTCTAAAGGAGTGAGTCACAAACTCCTGGGTTCAAGTCCTGGGCCAGAGGAGGCGGGGTCAGAAGGAACCTGTGTGAACAACTAAATAAAAAAAAAAAAAAAAAAAATGAAATAAAGATGCTCCTTAAAAAACAAAACAATAAGTTATAGGATCAAAAACAGACAGACAAGTGGAATAAAATTGAGAGTCCAGAAACTCATATGTGCAGTTTGTTTTTTAACAAGGAAATCAAGATAATGGAAGAAAGATAATCTATTCAACAAATGGTACTGGGAAAACTGCACAGCAACCTGCAAAAAAAATGAAGCTATATTATTTATTGGTGCCATATAATAATTAACTCTCAAAATTGATCAAAGACTTGCATGTAAGACTTGAAACCATAAAATACATAGAGAAAAATGCAGAAAAAATGCTCCATGACATCAACGTCAGAGATATCTTTGGGGAAGTGACACCTATGGCAAAGGAAACTAAAGTAAAATAAACAATTAGGACTACATCCAACTACTTTCAAAAATATTTATTTACTTCTTTTAAGCTTGGGTCTTAAATCTGGAGGCCTATTTTTTCTGATTAGAGTTTTGTGTTTTCTGGGTATATGCATAAAAGTAGGATTGTTGGATGGAATGGTAGATCCATCTTTACTTTTTTGAGGAATCTCCAAATTGTTTTCCAAAGAAGTTGCAATAATTTGCATTCCCACCAAGTATGCAGGAGGGTGCCTTCTTCTCCACAGCCTTTCAAACAGTTGTTTCTAGTCTTCTTGATGGAAGTCATTTTCACTAGCGTGAGAGGATATCTTATTGTGGTTTGTATTTGCATTTCTCTGATGGTGAGCGATGTAGAGCATGTTTTCATGTTTCTGGAGGTCATCTGCATGTCTTCCATGTATGTCAGCTTCTCTGCCATTTTTTGAGTGAGTTGCTTCCTTTTTTGTTGTCTATTTCGGAGGTTAAACTCTTACCAGTTATGTGGTGTACAAATACCCTCTCCCGTTCAGTGGGTTGCCTTTTTGTTTTGGTGGTAGTTTCTTTCACTGCACAGGAAATTTTGGGGGCACACCCTTGTGACCCGGGCAGCTAAGGTGACTAACGTACAGACCATGCGAAGCCAGATTCAATCAAAGCTTACCCTTGAATGGTCACTTCTGGGGTAAATCCTCAAAGGCACCTTCAGAAGGGTTTTTCTTAGGTGCACCCTGGTGAGGTAGTTGGTCAGCTGCCTCTGGCTGAAGCGCGGACCACTTATATCCTAAGGACCCAGGTTCACCAGAGAGAAACTAGGATGAGCAACTAAATGAAAACGAATAAACTGCTTCTTCCTCCTCTCTCCTCCCTGCCTACTCGCCTTCAGCCTTCCTGCAAAGGGGAAACAAAAAACAAAAAAGGAAGAGGTTTTCTTAAAAAGTAGCTGTCTGGGATAAAGGTTGCTTGGGGCCGAGTGTGAAAGCAAGGCAATGCCGGCTTTTGGGAGAGGAGCACAACTTAAAAACGAAAAAATGCAATCCTGATGGTTTAGGAAAGTTGATCTGGTGTTAAATGGCGCTTCAGGAGAAATCTGAAAGCTATCGGTTTACAGTAGGAGTCCAGCAAAGAGGAGTCCGAGCCCGGGGAATCTCCTTAAGGGATTAAAACAGACGAAAGGGGCAGCTCTCCAACAAAACTTAGAGCCTAGAGTACGGATCTAGCCAGCCCAGGACCTCCCGGGCGCACCTTTTGGATCTCCGTTACCTAAAAAACGCGGAGACGGGAAATCCAGGCAGGCCTGGGAGTAGCCTGCGGTGGGCCACTCTGCATACTGGGCATGCGCAGGGGGTGGCCCTCCAGGTCGGCTTAGGGAGCCGTGACGAGTCCGGAAGCGCCTGCGCGCGTCCCCCCACGCGAGTAGTTTTGTTCCGTGTCCTTCCCGCAGGAACCTTTCGGAGAGAACCCCTGGCAGGACCAACCCCGACACCCGTCAGCACCGCAGCAATGTCCAGCAACAGTTTCGCTTACAATGAGCAGTCTGGAGGAGGGGAGGCGACGGAGCTGGGTCAGGAGGCGACCTCAACCATTTCCTCCTCCGGCGCTTTCGGCCTCTTTAGCAGCGATTTGAAGAAGTGAGGAAAAAGGCTTGGGGTGCGGGGACGGGACTGGGCGTCCGGGAACAGCGGGAGCTAGGTTCGGGCTCTTGGGAGAGGGGTGGGGGTCGCTTTAGACACTCCGGAACCGGGAGGTAACGTTTCCTGCAGGTGGGTGGGGACGTGGGTCGGTTGGGAGTGGTGGGAATTGGGGGAGTTTGGAGTGAGTGTGTGTAGTAGTTTTCAAACTTTAGTGAAAACACTCCAACCGTTTGGGGAGTTTAGGTTTCATTACCAAAGACTGGTCTTTACTGGGGCACAGAAATCTCAATTTTGAACAAACACTTCTAGCTAATTTAATATTTGCTGCATCAAACTTGAAGGAATTTGCCTCCTAGGGTGAAAGGAATGTTTGAGCTGTTAAGAGGGAAAGGTTACAGTGTGTGTCACTTCTGGCAGACTGTTCTGTGACCCTGGAGTGTAGGCAAGGAGGTCGTGTTAGGAGTTTATGAATGGACAAACTGATTTAGACTCAAAGTGCTCTTGGACAGTGTTTTCCTTCCGCACGTCTCCCAGTCCCCAAACAAAACAGTAAATATGCGAATAGAGAATATTTAGTGTGGCACTATGAACAAATACTAAACTTTAATTTACGGATTAAGTTAAAACGAATACTAAACGATGTGTGCTTGGTGTTTATTTTTGTTTTAAGTTGGTAAGAATATTTTTAAGTATTACCAGAAAATGGAAAATACCCCAAATCGTTTTTCTTTTTTGATTGGGATGTTTAAATTTACAGAATCTCTATAATCTGTATATCTTATTGTAATCATTTTTACAGTTTTCTTATTTTTAATCACAGTGTTAGTTACTGTGGTCATAGAATTGGCTGCCACTGGTTTCCTGCTAAATTAAGGTAAAATAGTTGTGCCGGTGGGTTTGCAGTTGTCAGGAGGGTATAGTTAAAATTTAATTTAAATGTTACTAACCAGATCCGACAGTCTGGAAAGTGTTTGTAGTTGAAATTGGGATTACATTTTGGCTGTTTTAAATGGACTGAAATTTTAAGTACACCATGTGGAACGTTTTCCTGCTTTTTTTTTTTAATTCTCAAATTAGAAAAATTTAAAAGATAACGAATTTATTTTAATTTTTCATTCTGTGCATTTAGATGATGGATTGTTCCCAGAGCTTACTTCATTTCTTTAGTTTTATTAGCAAAATGTTTTAACCTGTAAATCTGCGTTGGTCTGTTTTGCATGTAATTTACTTACAATTAATTTACTTTCATGGTTTGTGAACATCTAAGATGTTTTTCTCTTAGAGCCTGATTAGGAAAAAAAGTATGGCTTTTAACTATAAGCCTTTGAAGAGACTAAATAGGTTGGATTTAAAATAAGAATAGCTAACATTTATTGAGTACTTGTGCATTTGTACATAATGCTTTACTTGTATTATCTTTCAGTCCTCCTAACAACCCTGTGTTTTGTTACCAGATATGTCTCTTATCCTATTTTACTGATGAGGAAATTGAAGCATAAGTGCACAAAAATCACAAAGCTAGAAATTGAACCCAAGCATTCTAATCTTAGAGCCCATTCTCTAAAACAATTGGATATACTACTTGCTACTTAATAAAATGTATGCGTCTTTTATTAGATGATGCATACAACTCACCAAAAGTTTGAAACTTTGAATAATTGCTATAGACAGTGTATGACCTTGATGCTCTAGAAATTAGAAACGTTGTGGAAATTGAACTGCAACCTAATGGGCTTGCATAGAAACAAGGAAACTCCTGTTCTGGAAGTGGTCAGCTAATCTCTCTTGAACCTACTTTCTTCCTTTACAAAGGTGATGTTACTTGCTTTTTTTTTTTTTGCCAAATGTCAAAATTTATGTAAAAAACTGAAAAGTTTACCGTTTCTCTGTTCTGATTTTCGATGGTTTCAGGTTTACAAGAAAGTTGCAAGAATAAGGCAGAGAACCACCCTTTTCCAAATTCACCCATTAAAATTTTTGCTATATTGCTTTACTTTTTCCTCTTTTTTCCTCTATATACATATCCCCAGACCACATTCATAGTGTGTTTTCTGAACCATTAGAGAATAGACCGTATACATTGTCACTTTACTCCTAATACCTTAGTGTGAATGTTTTAAGGGTATTCTCTTACACAATCACAATACTGTTATATTCAGGAAAATTTAACATCAGTACAATAATTTTTTTTGGTGTTTTTCCACCCACCTCTAAAATAGTAACTAGTCTAGGATCATGTATTTTATTTAGTTGCTTTATCTCTTTAATCTCCCTCCTTAGCCTTTCTTTTGTCTTTCACTACCATGACACATTTGAAGGATACAAACCAACTATTTTATAGCATGTTAATCAATTTGAGTTTGCTGGTATTTCCTCATGTTATATATTCCTGACCAGAATGTGACCATAGATGATAAGTCCTCATATTACTGCATTTGGAGTCATAGGATGCCCATCTTTATGATTTTCATTTTTCCCAAGAGGTTTTCCATTAAAAATTTTTTTTCTAATGATCTCCCAATAGAGGAGGCACCTTGAGACCATGCAAACTGTGTCTTGCTTCCTCATTAAATTTACCCATTAAGCAACCATTGATGAATCTCCTAATCACTCTTTACCACAATGGCTACAAAATGATCATGTTCCATCTCTCCTACGTCTTCTACTATTCTGCTCTTTAGCCTCTTGTTTTAGAACTCTACGTTCTTTGATATGTCGCCAGCTGTCTTGAGAATGCCTAATCCCTTCCTAGTCACAGAATTATTGATGATTTTTGTTTCGTGAATTTAATCTTATTCATCAATCTTACTTATCTCCTATCTGCTTTACACAAAACCAGAACTAGGCAGTTTTAGATGGTTTTATGAAAGCAGAGCCTATACATCATTTATTGTTTAATCAAGCCTGAGTATTAGATTATTGACTTCAAAATTTTCAGTTTCTTCATTTAAAATGTCAAGAATTAATTTTCTTGTATTCCTTTCTTTTGAGACTGTTGTAAAGTTTTACTGCTATTATTTTTTCTAAATTATTTTCCTTTGTCTTAAAGAAGCACTTTTAATCAAGTTGACTGTGTGCATAATTAATAGAATTTTAGTAATTGTATTTGCGGATTAAATATTAGGAATTTTCTAGAAAGAAACAAACATGGCATTGATTTTTCTTAACATTAGTGAAACTCCTAAATTTCCAAATCTCTTTTCTTCTGAGAGCATCAGGGTATATTAGAAGGAGCATTGAACCCAGAGTGAGAAGATCTGAATTTAAGCTAATGTTTTCTACTTGTAGTCATGTTTCTTTGTTCTAGTTGCTTGGTCTCTTTAAACTTAATTTATAGAAACAGTATGACAGTACTTAATTTTTATGAGGTTCTCATAATATGGTATAGTCAAAGTGATTTCTAAACTAGTGTTATATATATAAAAAAGAAATATATGTATTTTTTTTTTCTTTTTTTGAGAAAGAGAGAAGGAAGAAGCACTTTATTTTTCATTTACTTGTTCACACTGGTTGACTTCATCTCCCTTCCTGCCCACCAACCCAGGGGTATATGCCCTGCATCTTTCAGAGGCAATTGACCTAACTGCTACTCCACTAGGGCATGTCTAAACTAGTATAGTAACTAACGTTATTTGAAGAATATGGTGAAAACTTCATTGAGTTGGTGACGTTTTTAGATCTTCAAAGCTTGAGAAGTTTTGTGTCAGATGGAGGAAAGGAGAGTTCTTCAGGTAGAGAAACTGAGAAAGTTACAGAAGAAAATGCATGTTTAAGTGAGACATTGATTTGGGAACCAGAAAAGTAAGCATTGTAGGTGGTAATGAAAGCATGGAAATGGATATAATCACTCCCAAGAACTTTTCTTAGTAGAAGAGAAGGCAGTTTAAAACCTGGGGGATACTAATATTTAAGGTGTGAATGGAAGAGAAACTAGGGAAAGAGAAAGTGCTCAGAAGGGTAGGAAATCTGAGGAAAGTTTTTTTTTTTTTCTTAAAGGGAAGCTTAGAGGAAATGGTCCAGCTATGTTGGCAGTTAAAGAGTCCTCACAAATCGAATGAAGGCTGAAAAGAGGCCATTGGGTGTAGTAATTAAAAGTTGACCTGAACAACCAGTAATTTAGCAATATATTTCCTCTTAAAACACACTGAAGGTAGCATTTTTCATTCCTGATGAAATTGGAATTTCATTTGTTTAGATTCACAGAACTGAGCTAGACCCAAAGGATGACATGCTTTCCTGTAGTCGTACTGTATCCTGTAGTGTAATGTAGTCAATATCAATACCTTGTATTACATCAGTAAACCTTATCTTGTATTTTTAACGTAAATTTAAACTTTATAATATCAGATATGAAAATTATATAGACTCTTTAACCTTTCATTTCAGTGTTTCTCAGTAGAGTCCACTAGGAAGATTATGTGGGTCTGTGGTTTATGTACAATTGCAACAAATCTTAGTATATCTATCACTTTTTCTTTTCTTTTTTAAAGGAAAGGTGCAGGCTGGAATGAAGGCAAGTAGACAGATAGGCAGACAGGAAGAGAGAGGAGGAAACATCTTTATTTTATTTTTATGTAGTTGTTCACACTGGTTGTTTCCCCCCAGAACTTTTTTTTTTTTTCAAGAAGGCATATAGAAGTGCAGATGAATTTTAAAGTAACATTTATAAGCATTGTCCTGAGTTGATTTTATTAAAAGTAAAGATAAACCATTTCCAGGTGTCAGTCCTTTATTGATAGTAACAAATTATTTTGGACTTATGCCAGAGTCATTGTTCTCATTGTTTTTGGTGATTATTTGATTTTTTAATTTATGATATTTAATATTAATTAGGGTCTCTACCATATTTTTGTTAACACCTTTCTGTAGTTTTATTTGTTCAAAGCTTGCTCCATTTTTTTCACTTGTTTCAGTATTTCTCATTGATACCTTTATCTCATTCAGTCATTCTGTATTCTCAGATTATGTTGTAGTTCAATGAATATTGTGGAAGAGAAGAAAAATGTTTTCCCTCTACATTTTCAGATTCTTGACTGAGATACCCCCTCTAATAAAGAGCACATTAACTGGAGAGACCCACATTTAATTATGTAATATGGGTGAGTGGTGGTAGTGGTGTTACTCAATGATATGAGACCCAAGAACAAGTCAGGCAAATGACACTTATCTTGAATTAAGGGATGGGATCTAGGCCTGGGGCTTCAAAGGGAGGAGGGTTGTTCATAGGAGGTTAAGAAAAGCAGATGCTTGGTAGTTAGATGTTTGCCCTGCCATACAAATAGGTCATTTAGATAAAAGGTTATCTCTTATACTAGTTCTTTCTGGGTCAGGTCCCCTTTCTAAATGTTTCTGGATAGCTAAAGGAAAGGTAAACATGTTTCTTGAGTCTGCTGGGTCTTAATTGCCTTCAGCTCAAAATAATCCACATGCCAAAGTAGTATATTTTGGGAAGGATTATTCTGAACCCCTTAAATTATATATAATGGAATCTTTCATACTCCCACCTTATACTAGATGGTATAATTTATGAGGGTGACTTGCAGAGTGTTTGACTCATAATTTTGCTTAAAAATATAAATATTTTCAGATCCTTTAGACAATTGAATGATTTTAATTCTACTAATATTCACTGCTTATCTAGCCAGAGTAGTTAAAAATTAAAACATGGCTGATTTGGTGGACCATATACACAAGGAAAACTGGTCAGGTATCCCTATTTTTTTAATTGTATGGATGTATTATCATATCACACTGAAGTTGATTGTATATAGGTCCAGAACAGCCATTTTCTTCACTGGTATTGCTTGAGTCCTTGGCTGTGATTAGGGTCGACAGACTTGGAATTGTCACATAGATGTTAAATAAACTTTACAATCAAACTTTTTTTTTTTATTTTTTGAGGAAAACTGCAGGCAGGAATCAAGGCAAATAGGTAGGCTGGAAGATAGAGGAGGAAGAAGCACTTTATTTTATTTAGTGTTCGTCTTGGTTACTCCCTTTAGTGCTGGGTCTTGCACCTGGATTCTTGGAATTTATATAGACTGTCTGGTGGCCTTAACAGCTGGGCCACCAGGACTTGCCACAATCAAACAGTCAGGTACTTTTCTACTCTTAAAGTTATCTGTATTTGCAAATCTGGGATTATTCTTTATAATGCCGTTTTCAGCACAAAAATAAAAGCTAATGTCAAGACTTTTATCTTTTTTTAAGAAACTTAGAATTCAGCTGGTAAAGTTGAATGTGAACTAATAGTAATTCAAGTATATGATTAATGTTAAGTTGTGTAATAATTCTCACTATTTCAGTGTTGCATACCTCTCCAAAGATATTTTTATAAGCCTTTATGTAAAGAGTGATTTACTAAAGAAAATGGAAAACTGAAATTTTGAAATGTCAAACAATGTCTTAGTTTGAGATACTGAAAATGTGGAACCTTGAATTGTGAGCATATTTTGAAGAGGTACAGGCTCTTCATTATGAATTTTTTGTTCAGCATTGCAGGAATGAAAAAATACACTCCATTAATTATTCTGTGGCATTATATTATTCTTCAATCATCTTCAAGTTCTGAATATTTAAATCTTTTATGTTCTAACTACAGTTTTGGTAACTGACCTATTATTTTATTTCTGCCTAGCTGGTTGAAATTTATGGATTAGGTTTAGTTCTGGAGATTTTTTTTTTTAAAGGAAAGGTGCAGGCAGGAATGAAGACAAGAAGAGGTATGCAGGCAAAGAGAAGAGGAAAAAGCACTTTTATTTTTTAATTTTTTCCATTTTTTTTTTTTTTAGTTTCCCCTTAATATTTCTAAGTCAAATTACCATTTTCTTCCTTGAACTCTGCTGCAGTGTTTTTTTCTCTTAATATACTGTAATTAAACTTCTTTATTTCTGCGAAGTCTCAGTTCATGGTTATCGCTCTTATCTTTCTCTAGCAGCCAGATGTCTGAAATGGATCTCACTGGTTTTTATCTTTTTTCTCTTTTTTTCCAAGGTTTTATAACAGTGTGCAGTCCAAACAGAACATATTTACAAGATGAATTCAGTCTCCTTACCCCACCCGCATTTGCTTTCAATCCTCATTGGTTATCTGGGACTAGTAATTACTAGGCAGAGTATAAGTGCAAACATAGCATCAGGCACATTTGTAGTGACCTCCCCAGAATGCCCTTGAGAAGATTTAATTCTTTCATCTTTAATATAACTAACTTCTTATATTCCACATATATTAAGTTAGATATTTTAAAATTATGGAATCATGAATTACTTCCACATACCCACATATGTAAGAAAGATGTAGTGGTGTTTTATATTTATGTACTACATAACTGATCTGAACTTTTCTCACAGAGGTGTATCCAACTCGGTAGTATAGATTAAAAAAATGCAATCTAATAATGTAATTTCTTTAGAAAATTCGTCTTTGGGGTAGAATCAATGCTATCTTACAACTTCCTCTTTTGCTCTTTTCTGAACTGTTACCTGACTATAGTAGAGGGAGCTTATTTGAGGAGCACTTGGTTCCATCCTTATATTCTCCACTCTTTCTGGTCATCTGTTAGGGGGTGTCTGGGGTACCCTGTGGGATTTCAGTTCTGTCAGCTGTGGCTGGTGAAATTGTGATGGGCCCTGTCAACTGAGCAGTGCTCTAAGGAAAGCCATTATTTCTTAGTTGTTCACCTTGGCGGCCTCCCTGTCCCAGCTCTTGAACTGGGTACCTTGGGTTGTATGTGAACCACCCCCTATGAACTAAACTGCTAGGCAACCGGGGCACCCCTAGTTCTGGAGATATTAAAAGCATGTTTGCTGTGTTATATATGTAAGGTGAATCCTTTTTTATTTACAAAGGATACCTATTCAAATATTTGTCAATTTCAGTGTTTTATTGATCTTTCACAGCAAGTGCATTTGTTCAAAGGTTAACAAAAGAAGCTGTATAATGATATCTGCACTGCATTTCTAACTTAGATGAATTAGTGCTTTTTATCTTCACATAACTAAAACTGCTAGTTTTACAAAGGGTCAATTACTCTAAGGATTGTCACTTCAGTTGTTCAATAGGACTCCTCTAATTTTTGAAATAACTGCAAATCAAGAAAGATTTTTATCACATTAAAGAAAAATTGTTGAGATACTGCCTGTAAGCAGAGTTCTACCTACCAGTAGATTATAAAAGTATTCAACTTTATCTGTACAAGCTTGCATTTATTCTTGGAGGAGAGTCATTATAGTGTCTCTTAACAAGTAGTCTGCCAAGAAAATATTCATCCCTTGATGTAAGAAATATTATTTATTTATTTTTAAAGGAAAAGTGCAGGCAGGAATGAAGGTCACACAGGCAGGAAGACAGAAGAGGAAGAAGCTTTTTATTTTTTTCTTTCTCAAAATTATATGCTTTCTTAAAATCTGTATACATTTAAAAACAGGTAAAATTGAGCACTATGGTAGATAATATCCATATATCATGTATTATGTTATATTATCATTTTGCATATTTATTATATGTATATATATTAGTTCACATTGCTATATGTTTTTTATGATATTGAATTCACAGCTCAGTCTGTGTGCATTTCATACCACACCCACCACCAAGCTGTTTCTAGTTTCCTTTACCACTCCGTATTTTTTTGTTTTGATTTTTTTTAGGTCAAGAAAAGATCATAATTTATCATATTAAATACTTATTTCAAAATAAACTCAGGAGAGTACAATTTATTGGATATTTCTAAAGCAAGTAAACTTTAAAATGAATATGAAAGAGTATATAAAATTCATAATGTAAGTTTGAATCACAATTCCTTAATTTAGATAAGTTAAAAATTATAATTATCAGGAAGAATAAGGTAACTAAAAAGAAAAAACTCAGCATGATGAATATAAAATTAAAAAATTTTGGATAACATCATCTTTCCAAACAAAACAGTATCAAGAGCAATAAAACTAAATAGGATAAGATATTAAGCACACAGGATTTGGGCATAGAAGATAAATTTGAACCTCGTATACTATACTATATATACTTGTATACTGTATGTACTTAAGCAGATATCTTAGCTTCAATTTTCTCATCTATAAAATGGGGATAAGATCTATATACCATGGGCTTATTTTAAATAAGATAATATATGATAAATTCTTGAATAGGCCCCACAGAACAACCACAAGCAAAAAAATGGAAGAGGTAATCAAGTCTTCCTAAAATTGAAAGCCCAGGACTAGATGGCTCCTCCAAGTTTCACTAAACCTCCAGAGAAGAATCAATACTCATTCTACTGAAATGCCTCCAAAATATTGAAGAACAGAAAAACACTTTCCCTGAGGCCAATATCATACCAATACCAAAAGCTGACAAAGATATCACCACAGAAAAAAATCACAGACCACTATCTCCAGTGAACACAGATGAAAAATAGGTTTAATAGATCTGTTTTTAAGTGGGGTTTCTTTATACTTTACATAACATCTTCTAGTATTTTCAGTAGAACTGGTTTTGTGGTGATAAACTCCTTAAGCTTGTGCTTGTTGGAAAAACTTATCATTCCATCAGTTCTGAATGATAATCTGGCAGGGTATAGTATCCTGGGTTGAAAATCCTTTTGAATATATCGTGCCCTCCTGGCCTGTAGAGTTTTTGTTGAAAAATCTGCTGACAGTCTTATGGGGACTCCTTCGTATGTGATACTTTTTTCTCTGGATGCTTTTAAGATTTATTTTGTGCTTTTGACATTTTGATGACAATGTGCCTAAGTATAGGTCTGCTTAGGTTTTTTTTATTAGGGACTCTTTGAGCTTCTTGGGTCTGGAGGTTTGCTTCATTCTTCGGGTTGGGGAATTTTTCAGCTATTATTTCTTCAAATACAGCTTCTGCACCCTTTCCCCTCACTTTTCCTTTTGGGACCCCTATATAATGCGAATGTTGTTTGTTTTGATGTTTTCCCATAGGTCTCGAATGCTGTCTTCATTTCTTGCATTCTTTTTGCTCATTGCTGGTTTGCTTGAGTACATTCCTCTGCCCTATCTTTTAGCTCACTGATTCTGTTGGAGGCTTCATCTATCCTATTCTTGAGTCTCTGTACTGAATTCTTTAGGTCAGCTGTTGTGTTCATTTCTTTGACAGCTGTTTTGAGCTGCTTCATTTCCTCTCTCTTTTTTGACGTTCTCTTTTTATTCCTCTATTTTCTTGATTTCCATGAATATGTTAATCACTGTTTCCCTAAATTCATCCTTAGGTAGTTTGCATATGTCTGTTGCATTCAGATTTTTCCCTGGGGTTTTAATTGAATCCATCATTTTATACACACATGCACATACTTCTGTTTGGCATTTTGTGTATGTTTCTGTGGGTTAGGTTTCCCTGCAGTGATGGCCTTGTGTGGGTATTGACTTGTGCCAAATAAACCTGGATCTTGGTTCGGACACTAGGATTCCTTGCGTTTTGTCACATCACCACTGGTTGCATTTGCTGAAGTCCTTATGTGGGCCCTCTGTTGCTGCCTGAAAGTTCAGTCTATGGGGTTGGAGTTTGTGTGGGGAATTTAGGGTCTTCCCTCAGCGCCCCAGCTCCCAAACCACAATGACCACCTTGCAGTTGGGCTGCAGTTGGCAATCAAGCTGAAGTTTTACGTACACCCACAAGATAGTGCTGGTGGGTAGTCTCTTCTTTATGCCTGAGGGAAGGATTTCTGATGGTTGGGTCCTGGGCCTCCCAGGCAATATGATGGGAAGGGTTGGGGGATGGGTGATTCACATAGCTTTCTTCCTGTTATGGCAATTCCCAGTGTAATTATCTTGCTGGGTCTCCCACTCACAGTATCAGGCACAGATGCCTATTCCACCCTGCACATAGACTCTTTCCCACTGCTTCATGTCCTGGTTCCTCTGGGCAGGTTCTCTGCAGCTTTCACGATTCCTGGGAGGGCCAGTTACTACAGCAGTTTCACTCCCTCTGCCATGGCCAGAATCCCAAGTCTGAGTCTGTGGTGTAGCTCTGAATCCAGACGTTTTCACCCATTCTTTTTTGTGATGATTGCTGCTGTCTTTACAGCCTCTATGCTTGCTTTTCTTAGTTTTTGTTTCTGGAAAATAGGTGAATTCCTAGTTGCTCTGTGCAGAGGACATGAGTCTTGCTCCTACCAGGTTACCATCTTGACTGGAAGTCCTCATTTTATTTTTATAATTTGTTCATGCTGGTTGTTCTTCCCCACAACCTTTTGAACCTAAGGGTATGCAGTTTCTACCCTGGAGGCTATTGACCCAGCTACTGCTTCCCAAGCTATGTCAAGGATATATTATTTTATGATCATAAATCTAATGAAACCTGAGAAGAAACCTGTAATACTTTAAATCCTAATATAAGTAGTAACAAATAATTGCATTATTTCTTAAAATACATAGACTTGAGAGGAACATTACTCAACCTGAATAATTAAAACAAACAATAAGCAGACAGATGGTTGGTTGGAATGTTCTTTTCTACTGCATGAAAAGTTACAAATGCTTAGGGAATGACAAATGTGTTATAGTGAAATAATTTGACAGTATTGCAGTTGTGCATCCAAATGAATTGCTGACAAAAATAAATTGCCTTCAGTCCAAATTCAAAATTTAAAGTGAAGAGCCCAAAGTAGAATAATCAAGAAGGAAATGATTTTTTTATATTTCATATTATTATGAATAACGTTTGTTGGTTTGCGTATTTAGGGAAGATTTATTTAGCATATCAGGAAGGATTTATAGATCTGCAAAAATGAACAGTTGTTCAATGTCTGCTTATTGATGGGCTGGTTGTATGTATTATTGATAAGAACCAACTTAACTAGAAGGTTAGTGTCATATATCCTTTTTAAAGTGAATTGGCATGACATCTGGACAAGGGAGTCTTATGAGTAAAGCTGGTTCCAAAATCAACGGTTGGCAGAGCTACACATCACCCATTTTTACTGAGGTTTTCTAAAAGTTTCTTGAAGCTTAGGTTAAGAATGTAGTCATGAAAAAAAAATGTCACCAAGTATGAGGGGAAAATTAATACTATGAATTCAGAGAGGTAAGGGTCACAGTGGAAGGTGTGGAACCAGATTGTGTGGAATCTTAGAAGAACATTGAATGAGAATAGAAGCCATAGGAGGGTTTTGAATAGAATGGATATTTGGAAGTTGGAATCTCTGAAGTTCCCTTTGTGTTCCAACTATTTCTTGCGCTGTATAGTCTGTGGGATATTTGGGACCTATTTTTTTCATTTCTAGTGTTCTTTTCCCCCAGTAACTTAAAAAATGGAACTAATTTGTTGATTCAACAAATATGAATACCATCTGTGTGCAAGGCACTGTTTTTGATGCCGGGGATTATGCAGTGGGCAGAATGCCTGCTCATGGAGAATTGTTCTAGTGAAAGGAAGATAAGCAATGAATAAGTCAATGTATATTTTGTTCATTTGATGTCGGAGAACACTGCAAAAATGTAAAACAGGAAAAGAGGATAGAGAGTAGGGTAGAGGTAAAGTTGTAGTTTGAAATAGCAGGATCAGGCAAAGATCTAGGGGAAATTTATTAATGGAGCATATACCTGAATGGAAGTGTGGGAGTGACATGCAGATGTCTGGGGAAGGGTATTCAGTCAGAAAGAATAACAAGTGCTGAGACCCTGAGGCAGGAGAATTTCTGACGTATGTGAAGAACAACAAAGCAGTGGTTATGGCTGGAGTAGAGTGAGTGAAGAATGGGTGTGGTTAGGAGATGAGGAGGTCAGAGAAGTAAGAGGGCAGATTATGTATGGTTTTGTAAGTCATTATAAATCATTGTAAGGACTTTTATTTTACTTGAGAGAGAAGGGGAATCATTAGAGAGTTTTGAACAGGGGAGTGAAATGATACACCTACTTTCATTTATTTATTAATTTTAATTTTATTTTTTATTATTATTGAAGGGATACTGTATTTTGACACTGACTTGTTTTGAGGTACACATAGTGGTATATTTGCATTTATAGATATCATAGTAGATTTACTAATATTCCCCTCCCCCTTTTTTTCTCCCATCATTTACAGTTAATTCCCTTCATCCCATTTCCCCCTCTCCTCCCCTGTCACTTTGGTACCCCCTGATTTGCCTTTTTGTCTCTCATCTCTAAGAGTCCATAGTTGTTTGGAGTAGTGTTCTCTTTCTCTCTCTCTCCTCCCCATTTTTAGTGTTTAATTTATGACATTTATTTGTTTTCTCTTTACCCATCATATGAGTGCTATTATATGATGTCTGTCCTCTTTCTGGATTATTTTGCTAAGCACAATTCTCTCCAAATCCATCCATGTTGTTGCAAATGGCAGGGTCTCCCTTTTTGATAACTGCATAGTATTCCAAAGTGTGTATGTACTGCATCTTTATCCATTCATCTGTTGATGGGCATTTAGGTAGTTTCCAGCTCTTAGCTATTGTGAATTGTGCTGCAGTGAACATGGGAGTGCATATATCTCTTCAGATAAGTGTTTTTGTGTCATGGAGGTAAATGCCTAGTAGATCATATGGAATTTCTATTCTCAATTTTTTGAGGACTCTCCATATTGCTTTCCAGAAAAGCAAAGTGGTTGCACCACTTTACATTCCCACCAGCAGTGAATTAGAGTTCCCTTTTCTCCACATCCTCTCCAGCACTTATTTTTTAATTTTTTTGGATAATAGCCATTTTTACCAGCATGAGGTGATACCTCATTTTGATTTGCATTTCCCTGATCAAAAGAGGCACAGAGTATCTTTTCATGAACCTGTTGGACATTTCTGTGTCTTCCTTAGAGAGGTGTCTATTAAAGTAATCAGCCCGTTTTTGATTGGATTGCTTGTATTTTTTTTTTGTCCAATTTTTTGAGTTCTTCGTGTATCTTAGACATTAACCCCTTATCTGAGGTATCAGAGGCAAATAACTTCCCATTCAGTTGGACACCTTTTTGTTTGTATATGAGTTTCTTTTGCTGAGTAGAAACTTTTTAGTTTTATGTAATCCCACTTGTTTATTTTGGATTTTATTTGCCTTGTAATGGGAGTTTAGTTGCCAAAGATATCTCCTTGGTCTATGTCTAATAATGTTTTGCCTTCATTCTCTTCTATGTGTTTGATGGTTTCTGGTCTTATGTCTAGATATTTAATCTATTTTGAGTTAATTTTTGTGTATGGTTTTAGGGAATGGTCTAGTTTCAAACTTTTGCATGTGACTGACCAGGTCTCCCAGCACCATTTATTAAAGAGGCTGTCCTTGCCCCATTGTAAGTTTTTGGCTCCTTTGTCAAAAATTAGGTGTCCGTATATATGTGAATTTATTTCTGGACTTTCAGTTCTGTTCCGTGATCTATTTTTCTGTTTTTTATACCAACACCGTGCTGTTTTAATTATTATTGCTTTGTATTAGAGTTTGAAGTTAGGGAGCATGACTCCTCCATGTTTGTTTGTTTTTTTCTTGAGGGTCGTTTTTGCTATCCTGGGTTGTTTGTTGTTCCAGATAAATTTCATTATTTTGTGTTCAATGTCTATGAAGAATATCTTTGGAATTTTGATGAGGATAGCATTGAATCTATATATTGCCTTGGGCACTATGACCATTTTGATATGCTGATTCTTCCAATCCATGAACATGGAATATCTTTCCATTTCTTTGTGTCATCTTCTATTTCTTTTAGCAGTGTCCTATAGTTCTCATAGCATAGGTCCTTCACCTCTCTGGTTAGGTTTATTCTAAGATTTTTTTTTTTTTGGTGCAATTGTAAATAGTATTGTTTTCTTCAGTTCTCTTTCCATATTTTCATTGTTGGCGTACAGAAATGCAACAGATTTTTTAATGTTAATTTTATAGCATGCCACTTTACTATATTTATTTTTTTCTAGCATCTTTTTACTCAATGTTTTTGGGGTCTCTGTATATAATCCTGTCCCCTGCGAAAAGTGGTAGTTTCACTTCTTCTTTTCCTATTTTGATACCTTTTATGTATCTTTTTCTTGTGTAATTGCATTGGCCAGGATCTCCAGCACTGTATTGACTAGTAATGGTGAGAGTGGGCATCCTTGTCTTGTCTCTGATCTTAGGAGAAAAGTTTTCAGTTTTTCTCCATTGAGTACAGTGTTGTTCATTGTGGGCTTGTCAAATTATGCCTTAATTATGTTGAAGTATATTCCTTCTATTCCCTATTTTTGGAGGCTTTTTATCATTAAAGGGTGTTGAATCTTGTCAAATGCTTTTTCTGCATCTATTGAGATGATCATGTGGTTTTTGTCCCTTTTTTTATTGATATAGTCTATCACATTTATTGATTTGCATATGTTGAACCATCCATGCATCCCTGGAATAATTCCCACTCTATCATGGTGTATGGTTTTTATATGTTGTTGAATTTGATTTGCTAGTATTTTGTTGAGAATTTTTGCATCAGTATTCATTAAGGATATCGATCTATAGCTTTCTTTTTCAGTGCAGTCTTTATCTGGTTTTGGAATCAGCATAATATTGTCATTCTAAAACAGTGTTTGGAAGTTTTACCTGTGCTATTTTTTGGAACAGTTTAAGGAGGATTGGAATTCAATCTTCTTTGTGTGATTTGTAGAATTTACTGGTGAAACCGTCTGATCCAGGGCTTTTGTTTTTGCATCAGTATTCATTAAGGATATTGATCTATAGTTTTCTTTTTTGGTACAATCTTTATCTGGTTTTGGAATTAGCATAATATTGGCATTATAAAAGTATTTGGAAGTTTCCCTCTTCTACTTTTTGAAACAGTTTAAGGAGGATTTGAAAGAATTCTTCTTTGAATGTTTGTAGAAATTCATTGGTGAAACCATCTGGTCCAGGGCCTTTGTTTTTGATCACTGTTTCAATTTCCTTGCTTGTGATTAATCTGTTCATGGACTCTAGTTCTTCTCTGTTTAGTTTTGGGATATTGTACCTTTCCAGAAATGTGTCCATTTCTTCTAGGTTATTCTGTTTGTTGCCATATAGTTGTACATAGTATTCTCTTACAGTCCTCTGTATTTCTCTTGTATCTGTTGTGATTATTCCTTTTTCATTTTTGTTTCTATTTGTGTTTTCTCTCTCCTTGTTTCTGTGAGTCTAGCTAAGGGCCTTTTTTAAAAAAATTCTTTTGTAAAAACAACTTTGGGTTCATTAATTTTTAGAATAGTCTTTCTGATCTATATATTACATTGATTTTGACCTAGTCTTTATAATTTCTTTCCTTCTGTCGGATTTAGGTTTGTTTTCTGCTTTTTCTAGTTCCTTTGAGTGATGGCTTAGGTTTTTTATTTGTGATTTTTCCTGTTTTCTGAGGTAGGATTATATTGCTATAAATTTCCCTCTTATTACTGCTTTTGCTGCATCCCATAGATTCTGATATGTTGTTTCTTCATTTTCATTTGATTCCAGATATTTTTAATTTCTTCTTTTACCCATTGGTTCTTCACCCATTGGCTGCTCAACTATATGTTGTTTAATTTCCATCCTTTTGCGGTTTTCCTCTTTCTCCTTTTTTTTTTGATCTCTAATTCGATGCCATTGTGATCTGAAAAGATGCTAGATATGATTTCAATCTTTGAAAATTTCCAGAGACTCGTTTTGTGTCCCAGCATATGGTCTGTCCTTGAGAATGTTCCATGAGCATTTGAGAAGAATGTGTAGTCTAGTTTTTGGGTGAAGTACTTTATATATGTCTATTAGGGCCAGCCAGCTCTTCTATCTTGTCATTTAAAAATCTTGTTTCTTTGTTGATTCTCTGTCTAGATGATCTGTCTTACTGAAAGAGGAGTACTGAAGTCCTTTACTATTATTGTGTTGCTGTCAATATCCTTATTTAGATCTGTTAGTATTTCCTTGATATATTTGGGTGCTCCTTTACTGGGTGCATAAATGTTAATAAGTATTAAGTCTTTTTGTTGTATTGATCCCTTTATCATTATATAATGTCCATCTTTATCTTTTTAAATTTTCTTTGGTTGAATGACTACCTTATCTGATATGAGTTTAGCTGTTCCTGCTCTTTTGGATTTGGCATTAGCTTAGAATACTGTTTTCTATCCATCCTCTTTAAACTGTTGCTGTCTCTCGACCTAAGATGAGTTTCTTGTAGACAACATAGAGTTATATTTCTTAATCCATTTAGCAACTCTGTGCCTTTTGATTGGTGTGTTCAATCCACTTACATTTACAGTAATTATTGACATTTGAGAACTTGCCACTGCCATTTTGACTTTTGTTTTCTGGTTATGTTGATCTTTTTGTTACTTTGTTATGTTTTTGTGAAGTTTTTCCTCTTTGGTTTAGCTAATAGGGCCTCTTTTAACATTTCTTGTAGGGGAGGTCTTGTGGTTGTAAACTCTTTTAGCTTTTGTTTGTTGGGAAAATTCTTAATTTCTCCCTCAAATTTGAAAGAGAGTTTTGCAGGCTACAGTGTTTTTGGCTGGCATTTTTTTGTCCTGAAGTAGTTTGAACTCATCATTTCATTCTCTTCTAGCCTGTAGACTTTCTGCTGAGAAGTCTGAGGTTAGTCTGATAGGAGTGCCTTTATATGTTATCTGCGTCCCCCTCCCCTCCCCTGGCTACCTTTAGAATTGTTTCTTTGTCTTGGATTTTTGATAATTTCACCACTATGTGTCTTGGTGTAGTTTTTTAGGATTTATGTAATTGGATGTTCTGTTTGCTTCATTGACCTCTATGTTCATTACTTGTTCGAGATTTGGGAAGTTTTCAATCATTATTGCTTTGAAGATGTTCTCTGTTCCCCTTTTTTCTCTTCACCTTCTGGAGTATCCTAATGTTGCCTTTTCTGATGGTGTCAGATAGTTCTCTGAGTTTTTCTTCTTCTTTTTTTTTTTTTTTTGCATTTAATTTCTCTTACTCCTTGGCTCCTTTCTGCATTGCTATCCTCTGTATCACTAATCCTTTCATCTATTTGGGTTATTCTGGTTATGTAGCATTCTGTTTTATTCTTAGTTTCATGAATTACCTCCTTTAACTCCTGTGTTCCTGTTAGTTTTTTTCTGTAGCTCTTCCGTCTCCACCTGTTGGTGCTTAACTATTTGTTTAAGCTCTTTGTTTTGTTTATCTGAATTTTCTTTTAATTCTCTGAATTTCTTTATTCTTGCAGACTTGAATTCTTTATCTGTTAGAAAAAAACCATTCTTCGGTATCTTCAGTTAACTTCTGATGAGCTGTCATCTTGTGGTTCCATTTCCTGAGGTTTAAGGGTTTATTGTGGTGTCCCCCTCCCCCACCTCCCCATGATTTGGGATCTTGTTTGTCTTACTTTCTACCAGGGCCACTCTATTTTTGTTTTATTTTGTATTTTTGACTCTTACAGGCTTCTGTAGCGTGTCTTGCTGTGTCACACGATGGCTTCTAGGGGGAGGTGGGCGCGGGGTTAGGGATGTAGTGTTTGTCTGTGAACGTGTAGTTTTGCTGCCTGATGGTGGTGGTAGTGGAGGAGGTAGGCTAGTTTTGTAGGTAGAACTATTCTGGCTGGGGCTATGTGACTTGAGTCTGCTGTCTGAGCTTTTGTCCCTTGTATTCACCAAACCATCAGGGTCAAGTCCTTCCCACCAGCTGTTTTTTCAGCATCTTAGCCACTGGATCCTGATTTCGTAGGCCAAGCCCTCAGGTGTGTAGTGGAGGGTGCACAGCACCTGAGATACAACTTCTTTTAAGTGGATGCTCCCTGCAATAGGAGTAGACTGCAGATCAAACACAGGGAGAGTAGCAAACTGTGTAGTAATCTGGGCAATAGAAGGTGATGACTAAATCAGATTGATGGTGGTGGAGAGAAGTTCTTAAATTCTAGATGTTTTAAAAGTAGAGCCAATGAGATTTGCTGATGGTTTAGATGTGGTGTGTGAGATAACAGGGATGGACACAAAGTTTTTATTCCCAACTGCCTGGAAATTGGGAATTGTTGTCAGTGAAAATGAAGATTGTGTGAAGAGGAATCTTTAAAGGAGGGAAGGGATTTTGAGCTTGGTGTATGTTAAGTTTGAGATACCTATTAGGCATCCAAGTGGAGATACTTAATAGGCATTTGGATAACTGAGTCTGAATCTCAAGGGAGAGGAGTCAGGCAGTGGTGAGACTGAGATCCTGACTAGAGTGGATTCAAGGGAGAAAGGAAAATTATAGTTAGTATTTATTAGTTTCTAAGGAAGCAGAGAAATGGAGTGGTACCTGGAAGGGAATGTTAGGTTGATAGATTTTTTTTTTTCCAAAAGAGGAAACTATACTATTTTATTTGTTGAAGGAATCATCTGATGTAGTAGGGAGCAAATTGATGATGTAACAGAGAAGAATCACTGAACTGTTATCCCTCTTTCCTTATAGAAAATTTAGCAGATACCGATTAGCTAAAAAAGACCCCTTAATTTCAATATCTAGAGATAATCAGTTAGCATAAAATCTTGGTCTTTTTCCTTTTGCATATATATTATGTATTTTTAAAGCAAAGATATATTCCTTTGTAGTGTAATAATGACATTAAAATTTGCTCTTTTCATTTACTAATATGTGGAACATGTTTGTTAAAGTGATCGTCCTTTTAGGACAAATTGTAATTAAAACATCTTGAAAAAAACACCAATTAGAAAGTAAAAAACTGGTATACAAATGAACTTATATAGCTAGCTTTACAAAGATTGGTGCCTTGCATAGAGTGGAATCTTATTATTAACTAAATAATAAAAGGAATAATAAAAGTAATGATAAAGGGGAATAATAAAAATAATACAAAATTGATTCTAGTAAAAGAATACTAATTATGTTAGGTGGAAGTACAGACTGGAGCTTTCCACACATACATTTTCTGTACTAGGCAGAAAATTTTGTGTGTTTTTGTATAGTGCTGTGCTCTTCAATACTAGCCAATTGTGACTATTTAGATTTAGTTAAATTAAAATTAAAAAATATAAATTCGGTTTCTGAGTCATGTTAGCCATAACTTTACAAGTCTATGTAAACAGTTATTATATTGGCTAGTGTAGATAAGGAATATTTCCACTTAACAGTACATTTTATTGGTCATTGCTGGTTTAGATATAAGAATTTAGGGATCTTTAAGGAGGAGAAAAAAAATCAGTATTTCTAGAGTACAGCTTTGAAGGGAAATGAGGAGTTAGTTAAGGTTGGTTTATAGGCGTCAGTGTTCGTATTATGAAGTGGTTGTTTACCATGCTCAGAAAATTGGACAGTAAGGAACTACCGAAGGGCTTTAAGTAGAGGAGAGCATAGTGAAATGTATGGTTTATCTGCCTGCGCCAGGTGTTTGGATTGGTCAACTGTGTGAAAAGTGGAAGTATTCTGTAGATGTTGAAACACCAGAGGATAGAGCAAGGATTTGGATTGAGGAGGGGTAGTATTGAGTTCCACTTTGAAAATGCTGAGTTGAGATGATAATTGGGCATCTATTCAGCACTTAAATACATGGATGTGGCACTTAAGAGAGATATGTTAGATGATTTCAGAATTCATTGAAGGGGAGATATGTAGTGTGTGAGGAGAATGCCAAGGAGGAATCATAGTAAGATCAACATTGAAGGGAGTGGAGAATTTGAGCTCATTCTGTAGACCAAGAAGAGAGAATGAAGTTTGGGCAAACACTCAAAAGTTGATTATACAGACAACTTTTGCATTGTGTTTAAGATTCAGGAAAAGGGTCAAATCCATTTTCTGTTTCTGTAGGAGAAAGATGGCAGGTAAATTGTCCATTGTGGCTTGTTGAGGTAGTATGACATAATACTTAAGTGTACCCACTCTGGAACTGTTCTGCCTGGGTGTAAAAACTTACAGAGTTAATAAGGTCTTCTTAGATAGGTTACTTTAACACTCTACCCTTGTTTTCTTCATTTGTATAATGAGGTAGAGGATGACAATAATATCTATACTTACTGTATTATTGTGAAGACTTGAAGATTTAGCATATGTAAAAAATGTAGTATATGTAAATAATGCCTGATTCATAAGCACAATTATCATTTCACTCTATAACACCATTAAGATCAATTGAGCTTTTTGAAAGTTTTGTTCTTAACATAATGTACTTTTCAACTTAAAATTTTAGAATCATTAATTTTTATATTAGCTATTGATTTATTTTTTAATTTTCAAATTATTAAATTTCACACTATTTTCCTATACCTTTCACAAGCATTTGAAACTATTGAATTATATAAAGTATTTTTAATGTGAACCACATAAAAATAAATGGAGTTAATAAGTACTAGGCTACATTTGTGTGGTCATCAAGAATTTGGAAAGAATTATTATAGTATAAGGGAGTAAAAATGTTTTTTAAACTTTTTATTTAACTTTCAGTTTTGCTGACTGGTATTTAATTGTTTTAAATATGTCTGTTCTTAAAGGAGCCTATTATTTTTCCTAGAAGGAAGAGAATGTATATTTTGCTCTAATATTAGTCAAAGAAAGTGATGTTTTAGGAAGGAGTTTGCAGAGCTAGCTGTTGATGAGTAGTCTAGTAAAATAAAGTCAGGGCAAGTGTTTCTTGAATTTAGTAATAAGACAATTGTTCGTGACATTGGTGTTGGTGACAAGTGTCATGGGGAATAGATTCCAGCACATTGACAAATGGTTGAGAGAAGTAAATGATGGAAGACCACTTTTCCGAAAAACTTTGGCTTTCAGGGAAAAGAGAAAGGATCAAATTGTAGGAATATTTGGAGTCTCAGCAACTTTTGCTTTATGGATTGGAGAGATTTGAGAATGCTTAAACACTGATTAGGAGGCAGCAATAGAGAAAGTCATTGGAAAATGAAAGACATCTAGAGTATAACAGAGAAAAGGAAAAAAGGTGGATTTGGAGAATGGTTAAGTTTAGGTTTTTTATTAATGAAAGGGGAAAATGGTTAAATAATCTGATGAGAGTGGGAGACAGGGACTAGGCAAAGGAATAAAAGTTTGAGAAGTATGAAGTAGCTACTAGAGACAATGGGGAAGATTTTGACAGAGAAAACCAGGGAGGCTTGTCAGATGATATTGAGGGCTTGCCTAGTTAAGTTCGGAAACCATTGATTTTTTTATTATCAACAGTCTGATCTTTTTCTCTAGCTGTGCTCAGCAGCCTCTGCATGGCTATGAAGAAAATGGTCAATTTATAGTCAAGATTGAGGTTTTGCTAAGTGGGTGCTATGCATGACAGTTTGGCAAGGTAATTTTTGAGTACTGATACAAAAGCTGTTGAAGTAATTATATTTGCTATATAAGCTGGAGTGGAAAAGAACTAAAGAACAGTAGGGGGTGGATGCAGGGGAGGGAAGGGATCAGGGGACCAGAAGTCTAAGAAGTCAAAGGACTAGTTACAGTGGGAGTAATTGGGAGTGCTAGAAGAATTGTATGACTGTAATATTTCAGACAGTTGTATGAATTTAATATTTCAGAGATTGAGTAATTTTAGGTGTTTACTAGGTTTGGTTATGATTTAGGGTCTGACTAAGGCAGTGAATAGCTCAAAGTTGCCTAGAGGTAAGGATCAGTAAAGATGTTTAGACTAAGGAACTTAGAAATCAGAATACTGATGGGCTTCCACGTAGATGTCAAAGCCACTATAAAGACAGTGGTTAAAATGTCTTTAGTGCAGGAGTGGCAGATCATAACAAGGGTGAATAGGGATTGCTAAACTCAACAAGAGTAAGTAAGTATTGCTAAACTCAGTGGATGTTATTTTCATAGATGTTTTCTATATGAATGCATTCAGTATAGTATCAGAAATAATTATTTCTTCTGAGATCCTTCTTTTTCACTTATTGACAGTGTGAATCATTGAATGTTTACTGATATTGCTAGAAAACTTAGAGCAAATTTTGTGCTCTAAACTAGCAAGTAATGGAGCTTTTTGACATGTTTTGGATATTAACCTTTTCTTTTGCTTCTTTTTTTAATTTACTTATTTTTCTTTTCCCTATTAAAATTTTAAAGTCTTGCTATATAATATGAATAATTGAATATCCCCTTGTAAGTTGGGTAACAAGGCAGGACATAAATAAATACGCTTAAGTAATTGTGGGAGACAGTTTTGTAATTAATCACTGCCGCTACATACCACTATCACTGTAATTGCCAAATATGTCACAAATATGTTACTGAATGGATACTCTTTGTAGCGTCTGTTCTTGGCTTATGAGGATATACATACCACTATTATAATAATAACAATACCTTACATTTTAACAGTACTTTTATTCTCTGTTGGTTTTCTGGCCATTCCTCCCATATGTCTCAACAATTCATTGATCCACCAGTTTTCTTAGTATCATTTTAGCCTTGTTTTCTGTCCTATCATCTGAAGCTTGGTGACAGAATCTATTCTAAATTATGTATTTTAAACCATCCATTTTTACTTGATGAGAGCCTCTTTCTTCCCTTCCTTAAATCCCTCTCTGCAGAAATCTCCAGTTCTCTCTTAACCCAGACCTCTGTCTCTTTATTTGCACTAAATGCAAATATAAAACTATAAAACTCTTCCATTCACTAGAAAGAAAAAAACTGATTAGAGAGTTGTATGAATTTAATATTTCAGCATATTATGAATATGGGTTCCAGTTATTTGACCAGCTATTTCTGCATTGGGTTTATTTGAATCACATTAGCTCTTAAATATCTTTTTTGTATACATGATTCCACCCCCCATCTGTCTCTATATCCTTTTCCTCACTCATCCAAATACTCTTGTTCACTTATTAAAAATAAAACCTTCAATTGTTACAGGACTTCATCCCCACGTATATGTACTCTTTCTTTTTTTGAGTCTCATTATGATCCAGTGTGTGTAATTGCTTTTTTAAAAGCTGTTTTAGTATTTTATTACAAAAACCTTGTCTTGAAAATTAAAATAACTCCTGTACATTCCCCTTATGTGTAGTTTACCCATTTCTTAAATACATGTCAACACCATGCCCTCCACCAAATCACCAGTGTTCTTCACCATTATCCAGTGGCCTCTGTCACCATTTGCCCCCACCCCCACTCCCTATTGGTAACCTCAGTTCTGTTTCAAGTGTCCAAGGGTTGGTTTTGTTTTGTCTGTTCCTTTGTTTTGTCTATTCACATTCTACCTATGAATGAGGTCATCTGATACCTCTTTCTTCTGACTTATTTCACTTAGCATAATCCCCTCTAGATGCATCCATCTTGATTCAAATGACAGGATTTCATCTCTTTTAAGGGTTGTGTAGTATTCCATTGTATGTATGTACTGCATATTCTTTATCCATTCATTTTACTTTGGGCACTTAACTTCCCTTTCTTAGCTTTTATGAATAAGGCTGCTATAAACATGGGTGAGGGAGCATAAATCTCTTAGAGTGAGTGTTTTTGTATCTTTTGGGTAAGTACCCAGAAGTGGAATGGTGGGTTCATATGGATTTCCCTCTTCAACTTGAAGAATCTCCAAACTGTTGTGCATAGGGATTACACCAATTTGCTCTCCAACCAACAATGTAAAAGTGTTCCTTTTTCTCCACATTCTTACCAACATTTGTTATTTCCAGACTTTTGGATAATAGCCAGTTTCTCAGGTGTAAGGTGATATGTCATTGTTTTGATTTACATTTTCTTGATAGCCAAGGAGTAGTATCATCTTTTCATGTGCCTGTTGGCCATCTGTATATTCTCTTCAGAAAAGTATCTAATTCCTCTCCTCATTTTTTAAATTGTTTTTCTGTTGAGTTTTATGAATTCTTTGTATATTTTACATGGTAAACCCTTGTCAGAAATATGAAATGCAAATATCTTTTCCCAGTTAGTAGGTTGTCTTTTGATTTTGTTGATGATTTCTTTCACTATGAAGAAACTTTAGTTCGATGTAGTCATAGTTGTTTTTCTTTTTGTTTCTGTTGATGCTGGAGTTGAGTCAGTGAAGACCTCTCTACAGCTGATATCATGGAATGTCTTTATATGCTGTTTTCCAAGAATTTTATGGTTTCTGGTCTTACGTCCAAGTCTCTAGTCCATTATGAGTTCATTTTTTGTGAATGATGTTAAAGAGTACGGTCTAGCTTCATTCATTTGCATTTGGTTGTCCAGTTTTCCCAACACCATTTATTGAAGAGACTTTCCTTTCTCCATTTTATGCTTTTGGCTCCTTTGTCCTAGATTAACTGACTATATGTGAGTGGGTGAGTTTCTGGTCATTCAGTTCTATTTTACTGGTCTGTGCCTCTCATTATTCCAATATCATGCCATTTTGATCACTATCACTTTGTCATTTAGCTGAATGTCTGGGAGTGTCATCCCTCCAGATTTCTTTTTTCCTCATAATTGCTTAGGCTATTTGGGGTCATTTGTTGTTCCATACAGATTTTAAGATTTTTTGTTCTATTTCCTGGAAATAAGTCTGTGCAGTTTTAATGGGATTGCATTACATCTGTATATTGCTTTGGTAAGATGACCATTTTAATGAGGTTGATTCTTTCCAAATATGAATGGGGGATGTCTTTCCATCTCTTTGAGTCCTCTGTTTCTTCTAAGAAGGACTTGTAGTTTTCATTGTACTGGTCTGTTACTTTCTTTGTTAAGTATATTCCCAAGTATTTTATTCTTTTGACTTTTATTTTAGATGGTGGGATTTTCTTGATTTCATTTTCTTCTAGCATGCTTGCATGTAAAAATAACAGATTTTGTGCATTGATTTAGTAGCCTGCCTCTTTACTCTATTTGTTCATGAGTTCTGAAAGTTTGTTGACAGAGATTTTAGGGTTTCCAAAATATATGTCATTTGCAAATAATGATCGTTTTACTTCCTTCTTTCCTATTTGGATTCCTTTTATTTCCTTTTCTTGCCTAATTGCTTTGGCTAAGTCCTCCCGTATAATGTTAAATAACCATGGTAAGTGGACAGCCTTGCCTTGTTCCTGATCTTAGAGGAAATGCATTCAATTTTTGACTTTGACTATATGATGTTGGCTTTGGGTTTTTCATATGTGGCCTTTATTATATTGAGACATATACTTTTTTCCATTTTATATAGTTTTTTTTTTATTAATGAGTGTTAGATCTTGTCAAAAGCTTTCTCTGCATCAGTTGATATGAGCATGTGTCTTTTCTCTTTGCTCTTGTTGGTATCGTACAAGATATCAACAGATACAGTAAACTCATCAACAAATACTGTAAAGAGGCAGGCTACTAAATCAGTGCACAAATTCTGTTATTTTTATATGCAAACATGCTAGAAGAAAATGAAATCAGGAAAATATCACCATCGAAAATAAAAGTCAAAAGAATAAAATACCTGGGAATTAATTAATATATTTATGTTGTTGGCCTAGCCTTGCATTCCTGGGTTTAATCCCATTTGGTCATGGTGGATGATCCTTTTAATGCATTATTCAATTTGGTTTGCTGATATTTTGTTGATAATTACTGCATTTATGTACATTAGTGATGTTGGTCTATAGTTTTCTTTTTTGGTGAGCCTCATTCAGATTTTTGTATCATTTTGGTGTTAGCCCCATAAAAAGTATTTGGGAGTGATTACTGTTCAATATTTTGGAAGAGTTAAAGTAGTGTAGATGTTAATTCTTCTCTGAAGGTTAGAAAATATTCATTAGAAAAGCCATTTGGTCCGGAGCTTTTATTTTTAGGGAGACTTTTGATTCATTCTTCAATTTCTTGCTTGTGATTGTTCTCTTTAGATTTTCCAGTTCTTCCAGGTTCAGTCTGGGTAGACTGTATTTTTCTAAAAATCTGTCCATGTCCTCAAGGTTTTTCACTTTTTTGGCATAGAGCTGTTTATATGAGTCCCTTATGAAATTTTGAAATTCTGTTATCTGTTGTAACTTCTCCCCTTTGCTTTCTCATTCTACTTATGAGACTTTTCTCTCTTTTTCTTTGTGAGTCTAGCCATTGTTTGTCAATTTTGGTTAGTTTTTAAAAGAACCATCTTTTGATCTTCTGGGTTGTCTTTTTGTTTTCTATTTCATTTATTTCTGCTTGAATTTTGATTATTTTCATTCTTCTGCAGATTTTTGCTTATCAGAAAAGCTTTTTATCATTCCTTCAGTTCTGAATGATTATCTTGCTGGATATTGTATCCTAGGTTGTAAATTCTTTTCTTGCAACACTTTGAATATATCATGCCATTCCCTTCTGGCCTGTAGAGTTTCAGTTGAGAAATTCACTGACAGTCTTACAGGAACTCCTTTGTATGTGACACATTTTTCTCTGGCTGCTTTTAAGATTCTTTATCTTTGTTGTATTTTTGTCACTTTGATGACAATGTGTTTAGGTGTAGTTCTGTTTGGTTTTCTTTTGTTAGGAATTCAAGTTTCGTGGTTTTGGAGGCTTGCTTCAGCAGGTTTGGGAAATTTGCATCTATTATTTATTCAGATACAGTTTTTTTCCTCCTTTCCCTTCTGGAACCCATGTAATGGTAATGTTGTTCCTTCTGATGTTACCCCAAAGGTGTTGAAGGTTGTCTTCATTTCTCTGTGTTTCTTTTTTATCTCTTTGCTGGATTTCTTGACAGAGTTCCTTTGCCCTATTTTCCATATTGTTGATTCTACTGGAAGCTTCATACATCTGTTATTAAATCCATCTATTGAATTCTTCTGTTCAACTCCTGTATTCTTCATTTCTTTGATATCTTGCTTCATTTCTTCTCTTTATTTTTTTATGTTCTCTCTTGCTTCCTCTGTTGTTTTCTGGATTCCCATGAGTATGTTAATCACTGTTACTCTAAATTCACCTTCAGTTGGTTTGCATACATCTGCTCTATTCAGATTTTCCTCTGGGTTTTTTATTGGATCCATCATGTCACATATATTTCTCTGTGCTCCCAGGCTGCAGTTCCACCTATACTCACAGGGTGGCTCTATCCGGTAGTGTTGAGGTTTAGTCTTTTTGGGGAGACTTTTTCCTTTAATCCTGGTGGTGGGTTATCTGCTGGATGGGATATCCTGTGGGTGGATCTTGAGTCTGGTGCAAAATGTTGGTGGGAGGGTGTGGGGGTGGGTAATTTCCCTAGCTGCCTTTGGTTATGGCAGCATGTAGTTTAATTTCACCACACAGGCTCCAACTCATTCCCCATGGTACTGACTCTGTTATTCTCTGCCAAGATGGTCTGTTCTGCCTCAATGTACCAGCCCTGCTGGGCAGGCTCCTTGCTGCCTCTGTAGTCGCTCTTCAGACTATTGGCATGCTCCCAGAGTTCTACTCCACTGCTCTGGCTGAGTTCCAAATCTGTGATTTAGCTGTGTACTGGATGTTTTCGCCTACCTTTTGTCGTCGCAAAAGCCACTCTGTCTCCACACCCTCCGTGCTTGCCCTTCCTTGGTATTTGCCTCTGGAGAACAGGTGAATTTCTTGTTGCTCTATGCTGAGGATCTGAATCCTGTCTCTACCAGATCGTCATCTTCTCTGCACCTCCTCCATTGGATATCATGGCTTATTTTTCAACAGTTGACTTAGTATATGTGGTTTATTTTTTGCTCTATTTGTTCTGTTAATCTATGTGTGTATGTATGCCAATACCCTACTGTTTTTTTATTATAGCTTTGTAATATAGTTTGAAATCAGTGTGATGCCTCCAGTTTTGTTTCTCAAGCTTGATTTGGTTTTTGTTTTTGTTTTTTGTTTATTTGTTCTTCTGTGGTTCTGTACAATTTTTTTTAAAGGAAAAGTACAGGCAGGAATCAAGGTGATCAGGCAGTCACACAGGAAGAGAGAGGAGGATGAAACACTTAGTTGTAATCTTGGTTGTTCCCCTCTAGCCCTAGGATGTGAACCTATGTCTTTGGGATATATGTGAACTGCATCCAACCACATCTCCATCAGGCAGGCCTCCATACAAATTTTAGCATTGTTCTATTCTTCTGAATAACTACTACTGAAATTTAGCAGGTATTGCTTTTATTCTATAGATTGCTTTGGGTTGTATAGACATTTGACAATATGGAATCTTCCAGTCCATAAGCCTGAAATGTTTCCATTTATTTGTACCTCCTTCAGTTTTTTTTAGTCAATGTCATATATGTCATATCATTTTCTGTATTTAGGTCTTTCTCCTCCTCCGTTAAAACATTCCTGTTTTATTCTTTTTGATTCAATTGTGAAACGGACTGTCATTTTATTTTCTCTTACTGGTAGTTTACTAATATATAGTAACAATAGGCTTTTGTATATATTTTTTTATTCTAAACTTTGCTTAATTTGTTGATAACTTCTATCAGATTTTGCTGGACCTTAGAGTTTTCTATATATAATATGTCATCTATAAATGGTGACAACGTCTTTATTTCTATTTTGGATTTCTTTTAATTTTCTTTTTCTTGCCTAATTTCTCTGACTAGAACTTCAAGTAAAGGATGATTTCAGTTTTGCACTGTTGAATATGATTTTAACTTTGACCTTGACATATATGCCCTTTATTAATTTGAGGTATGTCCCCATATGCCGTCTTTATTGAGAGTTTTTATCAAAGGCATATTAAATTTTATCAGGTGTTTTTTCAGTATTTATTAAGATCATATGATTTTCATCCTTCATTTTGTTGGTATGGTATATCACATTTATTAATCTATGGATATCAAACTATCCCTGTGTCCCTGTAATAAAAATACACTTTGATCATAGTATATGATCCTTTTAATATATTTTTGAATTTGGTTTGCTAATATTTTGTTGAGATTCTGTTGCAACTATGTTTATTTGGAATATTGGCCTATAATTTTTTTCTCGTGATACCCTTTTTTGGTTTTGTTATCTTAGTAATACTGTCCTCATAAAATTGGTTTGGAAGTTTTCCCTCCTCTTCTATTTTTTGCAGGAGTTTGAGAATAGATAATAATATTCTTTAATGAGGCTATCTGGTCCTGGGCTTTCATTTATTTTGAGATACTTGAATACTGATTCAACCTTACTAATAATCATTAGTTTCAGATTTTCTTTTTCTTCATAATTCAGTCTTGAAACATGTATGTTTCTAAGAATTTATCCTTTTTTGTTTCTAAGAATTTATCCATTTCTTCTAGGTTGTCCAATTTGTTGGCATATAATTGTTCATAGTAGACTCTTACTAACTTTTGTATTTCTGTGGTATCAATTGGAACATTTTCTTTTGCATTTGTAGTTTTATTTATTTGAATCATCCCCTTTTTTTCTCAAAGTGTCTAGTTTTTGTTATATTTTTATGTTTGGCAAACCAGAAAGTAGTACCCTATGTAATTACGTAGAAATGTTTTGAAATGTTGCCTATTTCTCGAAATCTGAGACACAAGTCTGAATATTTGTACTCAACCATTTTCAGAGGCAAACATTTTAATGTACTTTAGTAAAATAAAAAAGTTAACTTGTGTTTAATATTGTATGTGTAGAGATGTTAAATTTAATTTAAAAAAGTTCACAACACATAATTTTATAACTGTTCTCTATCTTCTGCCTCAAATGCCTGGATATCAGAGAGAGTTTTTGTTGATACACACACACACACACACACACACACAGGCTCACACACACAGTATCATGTATCCTGGTAACTTGTACATTACTTAACACTTGATTTTGGGTGACTGAAACCAGAAATAAATTTTTCCTTTCTTTCTTAGTATTCTTCATGTTGTAAAACGCTTTTCATTAATGTAGTAAAAGTAATAATGTGTTTCAGAAATTTAAAACCATATGTATAAATTAATCTTTTGAAATGAACAATTGTAGATGATAGTTTTTTAGTAGATGACAGAATATAAAATAAACATATAAATGTCAGTGATTCACAGTTTTAGATTTAATTTTTCAATCAGGGATTTGTCACTTTTTTTTCTGTTTTTAAGTCTATATGGTCTTCATCAGGATAATTATGATAAAACAGTCTACTTTTCAGTGATGTTAAGTATATTCATAGTTGTACAGCATATTTTTAGCACTTTTTTTATCTTGTAGTACTGCTTTGTGTCTTTTTAAAAACTATTTTATACTGAAATTTTCAAGAGCTTCAGCGACAGAGCCTATCTCTGATAGAGTGCCTGTTGGTTTCCTCAATTCCCTGCACAGAAGGCTGATCCAAACTTATCCGACTGAAAATTTGCCTTCTGTGGCCTTGGAAATATTTTTTTTAAGTGAATTAAAAAATTAATCTAGCTTTAAGTTGGCATATCTTATTAACACAGTTGTCAAAAACTTATATTTATTCTACTATAGTTTATGAATTTCTTGGAGGAAAATGTAATACTAATACTCAAACTTGATGCACACACTGCCTCGTTGGCATGTCTGCGTTTATGCCCATCTGTCACTGTGGCACCTTGCCCATTATTTCAGTGGTGTGCCAGTATCAGTGAGGCATATGAGCCAACAAAGATGAATTGTTTGGATGGAATACACTTCTCTGTAATACTAATTAATTTTGAACTGATGAATCTACATGAGGTAATATTAACAAAATACAGTCAAAGCAGTGTCAGTGAAAATAAAATTTATTTTGACTTATGCAGAAGTGTATCACAGATGTTTTAGACTACTGTTGAGAATAATTAGAATTAGTGTTTATTGTGGTTACAGTCATTAGTTTGCTTTTCATGAAAATTTTGAGTTTAAGAGAAAAAGTAAAATGATTTTCTTGTGCTGATTATAGATTAGGAGGAAGTATTATTGTACCCTAAGTTATCAATTGTATTCTTAGAAGCTATTCTTTGCTTTGACATTCTCTAATTCTGTGATGGTATACCTAAAAGTTGTGTGAGTTTAGAATTTCTCTTGTTATATTTTCTGAGCCACTGTTTCCTTATCTTTTAAGTGGGAAGATATTAACTACAAGTATGTCATAGAGACTTTCTGATAGTAAGATAAAATAGTGTTCTGACTTCTAGGGACAATATTAGGAGGCTAAAAAAACAATATATTATGAATGTAAGCATGTTAATGGGAAAGTATTCAGTAATATAGAAAGGCTGTAACTTCCATTTCCATAACCCCAGAGATAATACAGTAAACATGTTCTTAAGTATTCTTCCAGAAATAAATTGTTTTAAACCAAATAATAATACATACACATGCACACACACATATACACACACAATTCTCTAGGTGTCTTGCTTTCCTTTAATATATATCAGCAGTCTTTCAACATCAGCATATGAAATGACTTTAATTGTTTTAATCACTGTAAGGTTTTCTAGTATTCTCTGTAATTAGTTCAAAAGAAGGGCACTTAACTTTTATTGAGTAAAGTGATACTGCAGTATACATTTTTGCATACCGTCATTTTATTTTTTTAAAAGAAAAGTGCAAGCAAGAATGAACATGAGTAGATAGGTAGGTAGGAAGAATAAGGAGGAAAAAGTTTCTTTATTTAGCTGTTCACACTGGTTCATCTTGGGCCTGGGACTCGAATCCATAGATATGTGGCTTGCTTCTTTGGAGGAGACTGACCTAACTGCTGCTCTATTAGGGCTGTGGCATTTATTTTAAAGAAAAATTCCTAGAGATACAAGTTATAAGTCAAAGGTTATTGCATTTTACGTTATGCTACATGTTGCCAAGTTATCTTCCAGATGTATTGCACCGTTTTTCTCCCTTCAACAAAACAAAACAAAAACAAATTTGCCAGTACTGGGTAACATTAAATTTCAGAATATTTGCCAATCTTATAGGAGCAAAATGTTATTATTCTGAGTCCTTATAATTTTGAGTGCATAAGTTCTTCTCGTTTTTTTAATTCTTTCAGTGAAATACTATTAAATGTCCTTTTTTCCATTTCTGTTGAATCAACTCTGATTGACGAGTTAATGGCTCTTTTAAATACTCTGTTTATATTAATCAATTTTTTCTTTTACTGCTTTAGAAACTCCCCTAGTTTTTTTTTTTTGAATGTCAGTAATTTTGATTTTACACATTGAAATGAATATATGTAGGTTTCCCCATATGTGCAGTTTCCCTATTACTAAGATTATTTCAACATATCCTGCCCTCCACCAAATCATCTAGTGTTCCTCACCCTTGTCCAGTGGACTCTGCCAGCACTTGTCCCACTCATTTCCCCTGCTCCTCCCTGACCCATTTCGTATTGGTAACCTCAATTATATTGCAAGTGTCCAAGGGCTGGTTTTGCTTCATCTGTACTTTGTTGTTGTTGTTTCAGTATTCCCTTTCCACCTGTGAGTGAAGTCATCTGGTCTCTATCTTTCTTCTTTTAACTTATTCCACTTAGCATAATCCCTTCTATTCCATCCATGTTGATTTAAATGACAGGATTTCATCTCTTCTAATTGCTGTGTGATATTCCATTGTGTATATATACCATATCTTCAATTATCCATTCATCTGACATTGTGCACTTAACGTCATTTCCAATTCTTAGCTATTGTGAATAGGGTTGCAATAAAAATGGAGGTGCATTAATCACTGCGAATTAGTGTTTTTGTATCTTTCGAGTAAACACCCAGAAGTGGGATGGTAGGATTATATGGAATTTCTAAATTCAACTTTTTGAGGACTCTCCGTATTATTTTCCATAGGTGTATCAATTTGCACTCCTATGAACAGTGTAAACATGTTTCCCTTTCTCTACATTCTCGCCAACATTTGTTGTTTCCAGACTTTTGGATGATAGCCAATTTCTCAGGTGTAAGGTGATACCTAATTTTTTGACTTGTATTTCTCTGATAGCCAGGGAGTAGGAACATCTTTTCATGTGCCTGTTGCCCATCTGTATATCCTCTCAGAAAAAAATCTTAATTCCTCTCCCTGTTTTCCGATCGGGTCGCCTGATTTTTTGTTACTGAATTTTATGAGTTCTTTGTACATTTTGGATATTAAGCTCTAGTCAGAAATTTGGAATACACATATCTTTTCCCAGTTAGTAGGTTGCCTTTTGGTATTGTTGATGCTTTCTTTTACTGTGAGGAAGTTTTTTAGTTTGATGTAGTCACAGGTTTATTTTTCTTTTTGTTTCCCTTGATGCTAGAGTCGAGTTACTAAAGACCTCTCTACAGCTGATATCATGGAATGTCTTTATATGCTGTTTTCCAAGAATTTTATGGTTTCTGGTCTTACGTCCAAGTCTCTAGTCCATTATGAGTTCATTTTTTGTGAATGATGTTAAAGAGTACGGTCTAGCTTCATTCATTTGCATTTGGTTGTCCAGTTTTCCCAACACCATTTATTGAAGAGACTTTCCTTTCTCCATTGTATGTTTTTGGCTCCTTTGTCCTAGATTAACTGACTGTATGTGAGTGGGTGAGTTTCTGGTCATTCAGTTCTGTTTTACTGGTCTGTGCCTCTCATTATTCCAATATCATGCCATTTTGATCACTATCACTTTGTCATTTAGCTGAATGTCTGGGAGTGTCATCCCTCCAGATTTCTTTTTTCCTCATAATTGCTTAGGCTGTTCGGGGTCATTTGTTGTTTCATACAAATTTGTAGATTATTTTTGTTCTATTTCCTGGAAATAAGTGTGGGATTTTAATGGAGATTACCTTAAATCTGTATATTTCTTGGGGAAGATGACCATTGTAATGAGGTTGATTCTTTCCAGCCATGAGCAGGGCATGTCTTTCCATCTCTGTCTTTTACAAAGGAATTGTAATTTTCATTGTACAGGTCTTTTACTTCCTTTGTTAAGTATATTCTCAGGTACTTTATTTTTTGACTTCTATTTTAGATTGTGACATTTTCTTGATTTTGTTTCTTCTGGCATGTTTATGTATAAAAATGCAACAGATTTTGTGCATTGATTTTGTAGCCTGCCTCTTTACTGTATTTGTTGATGAGTTCTGGAAGTCTTTTGACAGTTTTTAGGATTTTCAATATATATAATCATGTCATCTGCAAATGATATTTTACTTCCTCCTTTCCCATTTGAATTTCTTTTATTTCCTTTTCTTCCTTAATTGCTCTGGCTAAGACCTTCCTTGTGCTGTTCAGCAGCAGTGGTGAGAGTGTATAGCCTTGCCTCATTCTGACCTTAGAGGAAATATGTTCATTTTTTCGCCATTGAGTATGATGTTATCTTTGGGTTTTTTGTATATGGCCTTTATTATGTTGAGATATGTACTCTCTATTTCTGTTTTATGCAGCTTTTTTTTTAAATCATAAATGGATGTCAGATCTTGTCAAAACCTCTCTGCATCTATTGATATGATCTCATGGTTTTTCCTTTTGTTGATATGGTGTATAACATTGATAGATTTATAAATTTTGAACTGACCTTGCATCCCTGGGTTTAATCACACTTGGTCATTGTGGATGATCTTTTTGGTGTAATTGGTTTGTTGAGAATTTTTGCATCTATGTTCATTAGAGATATTAGCGTGTAATTTTCTTTGGTATTAGTGTGATGTTAGCCTCGTAAAAAGTATGAGGGAGTGATTCCTATATTCTTCAGTATTTTGGAAGACTTTGAGCTCAATAGGTGTTAATTCTTCTCTGAAGGTTAGATAAAACTCATTACAGAAGCCATCTGATCTGGGGCTTTCATTTCAGGGAGACTTTGATTCATTCTTCAATTTTTTTTGCTTGTGATATGTTCAGGTTTTCCAATTCTTTCAGGGTCAGTGTTGGTAGATTATTTTTCTAAAAATCTGTCCATGTCCACATTTTTGACTTAGAGCTGTTTATAGGAGTCCCTTATGATGTTTGAATTTCTGTGGTATCAGTTGTAACTTTTCCCCTTTCATTTATGATTCTAGTTATGAGAATTTTCTCCCTTTTTTTTCTTTTTGAGTCTAGGCAACAGTTTGTCAATTTTGTTTTATTTTTTCAGTAAACCACCTTTTGGTTTCATTGATCTTCTGGATTGTTTTTGTTTTCTGTTTTATTTATTTCTGCTCAAAATTGATTATTTCCTTCCTACTGCAGATTTTTGGCTTTAATTATCTTTAATTTTTTTAATGTACGGTTTTTTGTTTTTCTTCTTGTTTATTAAATTAGACTTTGATTGCAATGAACTTCCCTTTTACCACTGCTTTGGCTGCATCCCATAATTTTGGTAGAGCATGTCTTGATTCTCATTTGTCTTGAAGTATTTTTAAATTTTTAAAAAATTTCCTTTTCACCCAAGAGTCCTCAGAAGTATATTTTTTAGTCTCCATTTAATTTAAGATAGTCCACTTTTCTTTTTTGGTTGATTTCTAGTTGTAAGTCATTGTGGTCAGGGATTTCAATCTTTGTAAATTTGTTGTGAGGCATTTTCTTTCCAACATATGATTTATCCTTGAGAAAGTTCCATGTGAAATTGATACGAATGTGCAATTTGGTTGATGGTTGTAGTGTTAGATATTTGTCTATTAGATCTAACTATTCAAAATGGTCATTTAAAGCAGTTGTTTTTCTATTAATTTTCTGCCTGTTTGATCTGTTCGTTGTCGTAAGTGAGGTGTTGAAATCCCCCACTGTCTCATCTGTTTTAGTAATAGTTGCTTAATTTATTTTGATGCTCCTTCATTTGGTGCTTATATGTTGATAAACATGTCTTTTTGCTGGATTGACTGTTTAATCATTGTATAATGTCCATCTCTTTTTTTATGGATTTTAGTTGAAGTCAATTTTTGTTCAATATGAATATCACTGTTACTGCTTTTTTGTGGTTGCCATTTGACTGTAGGATTGTCTTTCATTGACTTTGAACTATTATCTTTTGAAAGAAGGTGGATTTCCTGAAATGCAGCAGAAGGTTGAGTTATGCTTTTTAATCCATTTTGCCACTTGCCATTTTAATGGTTAGTTAAGTTTATTAATTTTTTTGGTGATTACTGATATATAACTATTTATTGTTGTTTTGCAGTGTATCTTCTGTTCTAGACAATGCTTTTATTCTCTGTCATCTTATGTGGGTTGGGTGTAGTTTTGTTTTGATTGGTTTTCCTTTTTGTTTTCTTCTTTGATTTTTCTGAAGATGAGTTTTGAGGTTACCCTTAGGGTAGAATTAGCAATTCTATGTTTATTTTGTTTTTTACTTGAAGCAGATTAGTCTTACACTCATTCTAACCATGCACATTTTTATGTTTTTCTCTGCACTTTTTATATGTTTGCTGTCTTACGGTTTTTAAGTGGGTTTTCTTTATACTTTATTGAGCCTCTATTAATATTTTTTGTAGAGTTTATTTTGTGGTGATGAGTTCCATTAACTTTTGCTTATTGGAAAGCCTTTTTATCATTCCTTCATTTCTGAGTGATAATTTCTCTGGGTATAGTCTCTTAGGTTGAGAATCCTTTTCTTACAGCACTTTGAATATTTCATATAATTGCCTTCTGGCCTGCATAGTTTCTGTTATGAAATTAGCTGACAGTCATATGGGAACTCGTTTGTATGTGACTTGTTTTTCTCTGGCTGCTTTTAAGATTATTTCTTAATCTGTATTTTTCACATTTTGGTGACAATATGTCTAGATGTAGGTCTGTTTAGGTTTTTTTCTCTTAGTAAGTCTCTGAACTTCCTCCATCTGTAGGCCTGTGTGTTCAGGTTAGAGAAGTTCTCAGCTTTTTATTTCTTCAAATGCAGTTTCTGCCCTCCTTTCTCTCTTTTCTCTTTCTGTGACTCCTATGATGAAAGTGTTGTTCCTTTTGATGCTATCCCATAGGTCTTGAATGCTGTCTTCATTTCATTCTTTTGTCTCTATGTTGATTAGCTTGAGTTGTTCTTCTGCCCTATCATCTGATTCTATTGAAGGCTTCATTTATTCTATTCTTGTCCCTCTATTGAGTTCTTTAATTCATCTATCCCATTCTTCATTTCTTCTCTTTTTTTGTTGTTCTCTTTTACTTCTGTTTTTTTATTCCATGACTGTGTATCACTGTTGCCATAAATTCATTCTCCATTAGTTTTCGTATGTCTGCTGTATTCAGGTATTCCACTAGGCTTTTGTTACAATCAGTCACTTCACATATATTTCTCTGTGACTTTGCTCTGTTTGGCATTTTGCTTATATTTCTCTGAGTTTGCTTTCTCTGCAGTGATGGTGTAGTGTAGGGTGATCACCTTGTTGGTCCACAATTGGCAATTAGGTGCAGTTCTGCCTCTACCCATAGGGTGTGACTAGTGGGTAGCATTTAATGTTTATTCCTTCTGTGAAACTTTTCTTTTTTTAATCCTGGGGGTGGGATATCCATTGAGTGGGATATCACTGGGTAGATCCTGAGACTCCCACACAATATGATGATGGGAGGCAATGGGTCTGGGAAATTCCCATAGCTGCCTACCAGTTATGGTGGTGCCCAGTGTAATTTCACTGCATGGGCTCCAGCTGACATTCCTGGCACTGGTTCTTTTTGCCAAGACCATCTCCCCTGCCTCTCTGTTATGGTCCTGTGGGCAGGCTCTTTGCTGCTTTTGGAGTGACTCTGAAAGAGGCCCTAACTTCCCACAGTTCCACCCCTTCTGCTATAGCCCAGATCCCATGTCCCAAATCTGCAGTGTAGTTCTGAACCTGGATGTTTTCACCTGTCCTTTGTAGTGGCGAAAGCTTTTGCGTTTCTGCAGCCTCTGCACTTTCTTTTCCTCATGTTTGTTTTTGGAGAACAGATGAATTCCTAGTTGCTCTGTTGGGGAGGATCTGAATCTCATCACTACCAGATCTCCATCTTCTGACAATTCTCCCCTATTGTTTTAATCATTATAGAAAGTGACATTTTTTGTTTACTGTGCTTAGACAGTGAAAAAGAATTTTTGCCTGTTCCAATTTTTGTCTCAGCACATATGAACTCAATTAGATTGTCACTGAGCTTTCCTTTAAAAGTGTATTCACATTCTAGAAGACATTTCTGATACCTTGAGCAAATGTAGAATCAGTATACTTCCTACTGCCTGTCAAGAGAACAAGTAGGCTAGGGAATTTGTAAAGGGTTTGGCAAATATGATATTTGCATGATATCATAGCTTTTAGTACATGCACATATGACATGTATACATGCTATTATATATGGCTAATTTTTTTTTTTTTTAAGGAAAGTTGCAGGCAGGAAGAAAGGTGGGCAAAAAGAGAGAGAACAAGAATTTAATTTTATTTTTTTCAGTTTTTCACACTGGTTGTTTCCCTCTGGACCTGGGGCTTGTACGCAGGGGTATGTTGTTTGTATTCCTTCAGATGTCATTAGCCTAATTCCTACTCCATATGGCTAGTTTTTAACTTTATCAGGGTTATATACTCCTCTGAGAGTCCAGTGAAAGTGTGGAGTTTTTTGTTTGCTTCTAAGGAGCACCTCTCAAAACCTATATTTGTTTATTCTTTCTACTAATATTTATTATGTGCCTATTATGGAACTGTAAGTAGTGTACTTGAGAAAAGAACCATAGCTTGCATTTATTGACCCCTGTATAGACTTTCTTTTGGGTCTTCATATATATTCAAGTTCATTCCTGCCAGTTTCTTTGCAAAATTTAATGGTTTGCTCCTTCTTGTCCTTTGAGATCTCAGCTTAAATGATAACCTACCCACAGAGATCTTTTGTGATTACCCAATTCTAATTGCAGCACCCTATTTGAATTCTTTACATTCTGCTTCTCTGGTCTTTCTGTCAGATTTTTCATCCTCTTTCCCTTGCCCTCCCTACTCTTTCCTTCTTTTTTCTGTCTTTACTCTTAATGACCTTCCCACCTCCTCACCTAGTATGTAAAACTCAAAATGTCTGGGACTCCATTTGTCTGAACATTATTAGCATAGTAGATACTGAGTAAATGAATGTGTTAGGGCCATTGCTAAGTGCTTTATTTCATTGTATTCATAACCTGTTTTTAAATAGTTTTTATTGTAGTAATTATTTTGCACATTAAAATGATTTCCTATATATGGGTTCCCCATTTCTTAGATCTATTTCAACACACCATACCCTCCACCAAATCACCAAGTGTTCTTCCCCATTGTCCGGTGGGCTCCACCACCATTTGCCCCCACGTGCCCCATTCCCTTTTGGTAACCTCAGTTCTGTTGTAAATGTTGCAGGGTTGGTTATTTTTCATCTGTTCCTTTGTTTTGTCTATAAACATTCTACCTTTAGGAGAGGTCATCTGGTATCTGTCTTTCTTCTTTTGACTTGTTTCACTTAGCATAGTCCCCTCTAGTTCCATCCACGTTGATTCAAACAACAGGATTTCATCTCTTTTAAGGGCTGTGTAGTATTGCATTGTATATATGCACCACATCTTTATCCATTCAGCTGATGCCGGGCACTTAGGTAATTTCCAGTTCTTAGCTTTTGTGAATAGGGCTGCAGTAAACATGGGGATGCATACATCGCTGCAGATGGGTGTTTTTGTATCTTTTGGGCGGATGCCCAGAAGTGGAATGACGAGGTCATATGGGATCTCCATCCTCAATTTTTTGAGGAATCTTCAAACTGTTTTCTATAGGGGTTGCACCAATTTGCACTCCCAGCGACAGTGTGAAAGTGTTCCCTTTTCTTCACATCCTCACCAGCATTTGCATAATACCTATTTAAAATAGATATCAGTATTTTCTTTTTGGGTTTTGGGTGTGTCCTATCAACTGGGGTGTGGACCATGTGAAGTCTAAGGATTAGGGGAACAACCAAATAATAAATGAATAAAGTGCTTTCTTCTCACCTCCCTCCATTTTTCCCTCACTCCTTCCTTTCTTTTCTTCTTTCCTCCTTCCCTTCTTTATTGTTCATATCTTTCTTTCTTCTCTCTTTAAATATATATATATTATTTAGTTTTGCTTATTCTATTGTAATTTACCCTTTTATTGAATTCTCTTATCCATTATTATTTCCTTAGTTGTACTTTGAGTTTAATGTAATATTCTTTTTCTAGGTTCTTTAATATGGAAACTTAGATCACTGATTTTTACTTAGTATAGTATAGACCCTAAATGAAATGAAAGTTACAGAGCATTCACATTGAGCACATAAACTTATTGTGAAGACCAATCCATTTGTACATATCACTAGAAAAAAATAAATTCTGAGTTTTGTTTCCTGTCTTTTTTTCCTGTCTACCTATTCATTTGGAGTAGTAACATTTTTTATTTGAGTGCTTCTCAAAGCATGAAGAGTTGACCATGTTTTAGAATTTTTTGGCAAAGTTTGAAAAAAGTTCAATCCTTCAGTCCTCAGGGATTTTGAAGCTCCTTTTCCAACTTTCTGTTAGAAATCATGATTCCGTATCACTTTTCCCAATCCATCATTCCTGGATTTAAATTTAGATGGTGCTTTCTGCGGCACACAAATTTTGCTGAGTGTTTTGAGGAAAAATTAAATAATTTGTAGGGTAGTGCTGCTCTCAAACATAATGGACACTTTATAAAATACGACAAAAAAAGGTAGCAAATGAGAAAAAGCATGCAGAATACAAGCCTCGATTTTTAAAAAAATTTTATTCAGGAAATACAAAATTATACCATTGTACTAGTACTATAGTTTCTGTACAGATCCCCTCTTGGATTAGTTACAAACAATTATGGGTTGTTAATGGCCCCAGACCAGTTTTTCAGATCACACTTTTTTGTAGCACTTATATGGTGTACAGTGCTGCATAGTATCATTTTTCCCGTAATTTATGTGTATCTTAAAGGAGTAGGAGGTCTTAATAAATCATGGGTTATAGATTTTTTAAAAAAGAGAGATAATTTATACTAAAAACCCTACTACCTCCTAACTTCTTACATGTAGTGGTTAAAATTTGCTTTCTGATTATAGTAGTAGCTTTGTTTTAGTGCTAAAATGCGGGTGACTTCCTGGTAATAATAGTAAGATTTTCTTTGTCTTTTCACATACATCTTCTTCTCTGTTCCTTGAAACTATAAAAACAGGCATATTTTGAATGTGAAAGGAAAGTTATACCGCTGAACACCACAAGATGTCACTTATGTAAAAATAAAGTTGGCAGCTTAATACTCTTAGGGGGAAAGCTATAGGTAACTAGGTAAATTTAAAAACAAAAAAAAACCCCTCTATTTGAAATAGGTATTGGTTTTCATCAGAGTTCATAAAAATGTTGCTAATTCAGTATTATTTTGAATCAACTCTTTTGGTATTTAGCTAAAAGAATTTCTTAATTTCTGAAATTAATGTACTAATATATGCTAATGGGCCATATTTGAATCCATAAAAGGACTCAGTACAAAGCGAACATATTTTAAGGGTAAATTAGATATTATAGTATGAACTTTTCCAAATCATTATTGTTTTAATGACAAGCAATGAGGAATGTTAGATGAAGCAATCTAATTTACATCGTAATTTTCAGTAGGTCTTTATGACATATCTGTTGAAAACATAAGATGTTTAATATGATTACATTAGGCTCAAACAGCATCCAGGATTTTTGGCAGTTTTCTTTGAACCTTAGAATTAATAGCTCTCTGTCCGTATTAATACTAAAGATATTTATAGTTGTTATTGAATACTATGTTTTTCTTTTATAGATGAAGTGCAAAACCTTTGGCTTTAATATCTGTATTCTTTTTTTTGTTTGTTTCCAGTTTGAGAAAGTGTGTCAGGACTAAGGTGGTTGGGAAGGGGACTCTGGTATCTTGCTTTTAAGAGAAACAATCTAAGTTCCCTTAGGCTTTGAATAAAATTATACCCTGTGGTTAGAGGCTGGGGTGTTCTAAAATTGAACCTTTGTTATTCTCGCTCACTCCTCTCTCCAGATAACACTGGTGGAGAAGAATGGTAGAAAAATCTTGGGGGAAAACAAGCTACATCAGGCAGAAAATTAATTTTCTTTCTTTTTTTGACATGTATATGTCTGATGACATTTTCTTTGTATTTAGTTACTATATAATTGCTTCAGGTTTTTGTTTTTTTTCTCTTTCTTTCTTATTCCCCAATAAAGTCTTTAAGATTTCTTTTAAAGTTTTTCATTTATAAAAGTATACATGGTCATCAAAAATAGAAAAATTTAAAAAGATAGAAGAAAAAAGCTCATGTGGCTCCGTTAACTTTTCTCCCTTTTAGTTATCTCTGTATTGTTAATCATCTGGCAAGTTTTAAGAGATTCTAATCTTCTATAGTATTTTAATATTTTATGGTTGTATATCCTTGGTTTTTTAATATAGTGTTGCCGCTACTATTTATGTATTTTGTTGTGTTTTTAATTATAGAAAATTATTTTTGTGTTTTGTGACTTGTTATGCCCCACTAATGGTTGTTATGGCATTTAATTTTATGAACTGCTTCAAAAGGCAGTCATTTTTTTCATAATAAATTTCATTGCTTGTACTCTTTTTGGAAAAAATGTGCTTAGCTTTCATTTTTACTCATTGACAGTTTATAACACTTAACTCCTGTGTTAGTTTGCTAGGGCAGCCATAACAAATGCCGCGTACTGGGTGACTTAATCAACAGAAAGACATTTTTTTCCTCTCAATATTTTGGAGGCTAGAAATCCAGGATCAAAGGTGTTGGCAGGTCCCCTCCACCTCCAGTCCTTTCTCCCTGACTTATAAATGTCCATCTTTTTGTTGTGTCTTCACATGGCCTTTTTTTCTGGTGTTTCTACTGGCACCATTGGTGTTTTCCTGTCTTTATAGAAGGGCACCAGTCCTATTGGATTAAGGTCCCATTTTTATGACCTCATTCTACCTTAATATCTCTTCAGACACCTTTTTCCCCCTTGAAGTCACTTGAGGGTTGGGGCTTGAACATATGAATTTTAGGAAGGACACAATTCAGTCCCTAACAATGTCTTTTGCCCCTTTTCAATTGAATGGTTTTTTAAATGTTGAGTTTTGGGTATTCCTATCATGTTCTGGATAATAGTCCCTTGTCCTATGTATGACTGGAAATAGTTTCTGCTTGACTCTAATGTTTTTAAGAGGGTTTTTCATGGAGCAAGTGTTCTTTTTAAAAATTATTTAGTGAAATCCAATTTATCAGTGTTTCCTTTTATGGACTAAGCTTTTGGTGTCAAATCTAAGTGTCCTTTGCCTAGCTATATAAATGTTCTACAAAACTGTTCTGCCAAATTGAAGGAACATTGTTTTAGAGATTATACAATATAAATTTTATTTTACTGGGGGGAATTTGTGAATTAATAGACAAAAGATTTACTTAGAAAAGTAGTGACAGGTGAGTTGTTAGCAACATAAACTGTTGGGAAGCAATTATTTATGAATTTTTCTTCTCACTTTGCAACTCTTCCACATAAAGGCATTAATAGTTTTTGTTTTGAACTATCTTTAATTTTTTTTTTAAAGGAATGGTACAGACAGGAATAATGGTGAATAAGCAGGGAGATAAGAAGAGAGAGGAGGAAGAAGCATTTTATTTTTATGTAGTTACCCATATTGGTTGCTTCCCCTGGACCTGGGATGTAAACTTGGGTCCTTAGGATATATATATGGATCATACTTCTTTGGAGGTGACTGACCTAACTGCTACTCCACCAGGGTGCACCCCTGAACTATCTTATAAAGATGTTTGTGTAGCAGTCAGCTGTGGAAAAGAAAAATGTCTAATTCCTCAGCAAAGTTATCTTATATGGTGGCATCATCATTTGCTTGGTTATCCAGCTGGGAATGGGAGCCCCTTATTGAGTGTCCACATCTCATCCTTCAGTTAGCCACCATATCTCACAGCTCCACGTCACCACTAATTGCAGCTTCTAAGTTCTTGAATCTGTTATACATTTTAACTCTTTTCACAACCTGCCCTGCTTTACAACTTCCTCTTCTATTTAGATGTTAAAATTGCCTTTACTTGATTCTTTGAATTAAAGATTATCATTGGGGACTTCCCTTCATATTTGTGTTCTGTTCTTACTGGCAGGAAGGGAGTAAAAAGAGGTGGAGTGAATGACATGGAGCCTTTTTCTTATCAGGTTTCTCTCGATGTATTTGAAGAAAGTTCATATTTTTTTGAATATGAAGAATTTTAAAATTTGATTCAGGATGTTAATTTCTTCTTTCTGATTATTAGAAAGAATTTAGAATATGGAAATCTATATGCCTGTGTTCACTTTGACATTTTACCTAGAATTGAGGTACTGTGTATTTTTATTTCATTGACGGACTTCAAGACAACATAGCAACTTGATATTATTTTGCAGGATCAGGTGAGAAATATATACTTGATTGCTAATAAGAATACAGTTATTTAATATTGCCCATTCTAATTCTAATGAAGTTTGTATTTTACTAGCTGCTTATTATCAATATTGAAATACCGAAATTTTTCTTTCATAATAGGAATGAAGATCTAAAACAAATGTTGGAAAGCAACAAAGATTCTGCTAAATTGGATGCTATGAAACGGATTGTTGGGGTAAGTAAAACAGATGATAACTTTTAATTTTGGATAATGGCAAGTATTAAATATTAGATAATATGTTAAATAGCAAAACAAATATTCCATTTGCTCTTTAATATTAACTTAGAATTTCCTGTTTGAAAATGTTTTAGAAGAAATGCTGAAGTATCAGGATTCAGAAACCCAAGTTCTCATTCCATCTTTTTTTGTGTTTTTTAATTTTCTTATCTCTAATATCAGAATACTATTTCTTCTGAGAGATAGAGCTAATCATTTAAAGTTATAGGATTACATAAATAATATTTTGACTTCCTACAAAGAGGGGTACTAATTAAATAATTTAAAAAATTTTAATATCTAAAGGTTATATGTTTTCTGTTTCAAATTCATCACTACCAATAGAAATGCTTTATTCAATTTAGTAGCATAGAATTTCTTATAAATGCTATTAAATGCAAGAGCATTTGCCAGTTTTTAATTGTAATGCAAAATTCAAACATTTGACTGATATCTTATTTGAGGGAGTTTCATTTTTAGAGTTAAGATATAATTTAATCCCTAATTACACATAATATCTTTAATAAAATAATTTTACTATTTGTGTTGCTTTCTATTTTGTTTTCATTTGATTTTTTTATGCTCATAGTGAAAAAACTGCCTTAACTGGGTATAGAATGTTCAGTTCTGTTTTTGTGTCAATGGTATTAAATTCACAAAACCTGTATTTTTTATTACAACTTTTCTTTCCTCTTACTGCTATTGCTGATTTTATTTTTACTTATTTTTATATATTAAGGTCAAGTGTACTAAATTTGCATAATTGCACAAAGTCTACTATAATAGGGTGACAATACTGAAATGGTACTGCTTTCCAGCAGGCAATTGAAGTTTCAAGTCTTTCTTTTCTTACTAAAGTCTGAATTCCATCTATGAAAAATGTTTATGGGTATCAGTATGTTCTGTTAAAAAACAAAGCTATTGTGAAATTCAAATATATGAAAGGTGACTTAATTGTATCTCAGTTATCACATACATTATTTGATTTTGGCATTCAAGTTTATATTGTACAGTAATAGGGGAAATGTTGAGGATTCTTTTTTAAATTTTTAATTTGTTGATCTTATACTGTATAAATAATAGCTTTTATGGCAGGCAGTTCTTGCTTTGCATGATTTTGATAGCACATGAATTTTGAAACACATTTTAGTTAAATAATTGCAGTCCCCTAGCAGAGGTTTGAATTTCACTTCTGTGGTATAGTAATTAAGCACATAATGTACAGATTTCACTGCTAGTTTTTCAGCCCCCAGTTCAGTATGGAAACAGCAAATGTCATGATCTTACCTGTCATTCCACTTCTTTCCACATCTGTTAGTGATTGGTCACTGTGTATGTTACTCAGTTCATGCACAAAGAATGTAGTTTTGTTTCCATGTTTCCCAGTGAGCTATTTTACAAAACTGGAAAACAGAAAGGGTCAGCAAAGATGAAAATGTGGCAAGAAATCAAAGTGATAACACTGGAAATGAAATTCAGATAGAATGTATATGAAGTTACCGAGAAGTAGCTGACTGTAGGAATGGTGACACTGCTATTTTCCCAGAGATTATGTAGCTGTAGAAATTTAATATGAGCAAATCAACATAAATGAGGAAAATAGTTATGATGCAAAGGGTGAAGATACGTCATAGGAAGTGATGCAGCCAAAAACTTTGCATTAAAGGAACTTTAGGAAATAACCTACAACATTGAATGAATAAGAGAGAAAATGTTGGAACCTGATCCAAACTTAGAAATGAGTTTGATAATGTATCATGATAAGAAAAAATGCTTGCTTAGTATCATAGGCTGAATGAGAATAAGGTAAGCCTATTCAGATTACTCCGAATAAATTAATTATCACTGTTTCTAGTGTTTTAAATTTAGTGTACTAAATATTAGTTTTACTAATTTTCATTTTTCACATTTACATTGGATGGTATGAAAATTTCTATTAATGTTTTTATGAAAAGTTTAAGTCACAGATCAGTTTGTTTTAAAATCGATTATCAAAATTGCTCTGTATGGTTTCATCTTGCATTCCTGTAGGTTACAGTCTTACATATCATGTAAAAGAGAGCATATGTAAAGCAAGCACACCTAATTATGTCATTAAGCTTTGGCATTTATATTCCATTAAGGTAAATCATTTCACGAAATCCAGGAAGTTTTGATAGATTTATACTTTATATTTAAATATATTTTTATCTCATTTACTTTCTGTAGAGTCTGTTTGCATTAAATAAAGCTCCACAATGATATTGAGTAGTAGCGGTGGTGGAGGACATCACTCTCGTTATAAGTTTTTGGAAATATTTTTCATGTTTTAGTCTTTATTATAATACATTGAATATTTCAGGTAGGTATAGTCTGTGTATTTAAGTGATATTGAATTGTATTTTCTCTGTTACCTGGTACAGATTTGAGCTAGGTGTATAGTATGAATTGTGTAAACTGTTTAGCCTGCTCTGAGGTTGCTAAGATTTCTACCAGTTTTTTTTAAATTTTATGTTTATGACTAGGATCCACTTTGCCCTAATTTTTATGTATGGTATGAGGTAACAGCCAAGGTTTTGTTTTTTCATACATAAGTATGTAGTTTCCCCTACACTATTTATTATTAAAATGCTCTTTCCTCCTCTTCCTAGTACATTTCAACCTTCAGTGAAAATTATTTTGCATTATGTAAGTGTGTCCATGTCTGAACTCTTTTTTTCTGGTTCACTGATTTCTATAACTACCAAGTCACCATATCTCACTGTTGATTGTTAGAGCCTTGAAATACTGAAAGCCAGCCAACTTTTTTTCTTAAAGATTGCTTTGTTTATTCTATATTCTTTGTGATCATGATTCTGCATCTTATGTAGGTCCCTTCATTTTCCTGTCAACAATATATTGTTTTTGGTGTTAAATTTTAAACTCAAAATCACTATATTCTCTTAAGTATTTTGTGTATTTTTAATACTATTGAGTGATTCACTAAATTTTCAGTGAACAGTTACTGCTTGCTAATTCAGCTTTTTAAACAACTAGAAGTTATTTCGCTTTACATTTTTTTTTTTTTTAAGGAAAGGTACAAGAAAGAGTGAAGACAAGTAGGCAGACGGGCAGGAAGAGAGAGGAGGAAGAAGCACTTTATTTAGTTGTTCATCTTGGTTAAAAATATATGTGTGCATCATTTCAAAACAGGTAGAAGTAGTTTGCTAGAAGTCAGTCAGCAGAGTATTATATTGACTTCTGAATTTCTTGTATTATCTTAGTATAATTTTTGGTATTGAATTTTTTTATAGTTTGGGTTTCATGAGCCCTGAATATGAGGTTTTATCACCTTATATAATCACAGAATAATTTAAAGGTCTTTATGTCACAGTTAACAACTTTTAAACATTTCTCAATTTTAATCTACTAAACCAAAGTTTTAAATATTATGTGTTTGTTTTACTACATTACTTTCTAAAGTATATCAAAATGCTGGCTGTGCACATCTGACTCTTTCACCGTCGGTAGTCCCACAATTCAACAGAGACTCTTATCAGCAATATCTGCTAGTGAGAAGCATAATTAGAGTCTCAGTTCATTTTATTACCTTTCTTTGGTAGTATCTGAGACTTACTTAGAATCATGGGGTAATGTTTCGAATGTTGAATAAAATAGTACATATGCCAAAGCATCCTTTGGGAGAAAAACTACCTACTTCAAAATCTTGTGGTCACTTATTACACAGCAGGACTCAAGTTGAAACATTAGTTATTTTTCTTGATATCTCTGAAAAATATGTGTCTAATGTTTATAGCACATTCCATGTTTTATCTTGGCTTGGTAGAACGCGATGAACTAAGGAGAATTTGAAATATGTTGCTTTATATAGTGAACTTGTGATAAGTTTGTTAGCTAAAACAACTAATGAACTGATTTTAGAGTCTTTGGAGGAATGCATGTTTTGTTGTTATGAAATGTTTGATGCATTATCTTTTAGTTGATGTTCAATGATGAAGGTCTTTCTCAAATTAATTTACTTGTATCTGTAGTTATAGGATAATGAGCAAATCTGAACTTTTCTTTGATAGATATGATACTAAAAATTCCTAATTAGACTTAATGATCTATATTAGCTCATAGCCATACACATTGCAGTATATTTGGTTCGACATTATTGACTCTTGAAAGATTAAAAGTATTTTCAAAGTTTCAGAATTTTGACTGTTAAAAAAATTAAATCAAATACAAATGGTTCATTATTATTATAGAAAAAATTGATAAACTCCATATAAGAAGCAGCTAATAACATATGTAATTCTTGTCTTTTTAATTAATGATTGTAAACAATGTTTTGGTTTACTTATTTCTAGACTTATTAAATACACTTCACTCTACAATAAAAATGCTTCAGTTCATTTTTTGCTGTAAAGGATTCAGCTTGTGGATGATTCTGGCATTTTTTTTTGTTCTGGGATAGGGAATTTATTAAAAAAGCAAGATTCTGTCATTTTGATAGATATCAGGACTCGTTCCTGGTTAGTAGATCTTAGTTTTTACAAGTCATATAAAGCCTATAGAACCTTATGTATTTTCTGTTAGTTTTGTTACAGTATGCTTCAGCAGTATAAATCAAGCGAAGGTTTATTTTCTTTTTCTCCATTTATTCTTGGCTGCTAATTCTGACAATTTATAATTGTGTCTGGAATTATACAACTTTTCTTTTTCCTTTTTCTTTTTTGTTACCTATGAATTAATATAATTTGTTAATTAAAAAGTTAATTTATAAATTAAAAATTCTGACTTCTCCTGATTGCTTTGAAAAATGAAGTCAATTAAATTGTTAAGACATCAAGTGCCACATGTCCAGGTGGATTCGTGGTTAGATCAGTTGCCTCAGAAGGAGCGCAGGCCATTAACCCTTGGGTTCTAGTCCCTGGTCCAGGGAGAGGCAACCAGTGTGAACAATCAAATAAAAATAAAGTGAAATGCTTCTTTCTCCTCTCCCTCCCTGCCTGCCTACTAATAATGAAGATTCCTACTTGCACCTTTCCTTTAAAAAAAATAAAAAGATAAAAAGGCACACCCTGGTGACCTAGCCGGTTAGTTCACTTGGTGCAGTACACATACATCTCAAGGGCCCTGGTTCAAGAGCCGGACCTTGGAAACAAGAAGGAAGAACAACTAAATAGAATAAGATAAAAATAAATATAAATCTTCCTTCTCTCTATTCCTGCCTCCTGGTGCCTGCCCCTGCTCTGCCTGTACCTTTCCTTAAAAAAAAAAAAAAAAAAGCAGCCATCAAGTACAATTTCTCCTCATCTTCAGAGTTAAAAAATTAACGTGGACTTTGGATCTAAATAATTATTCAATATTAAAAAATAAGAAAAAGTTATGAAAATCATCGTAATATATCACATTAACAAGAGAAATAAGACTGCATGATCATTTCAGTTGATAGTAGAAAAAGGCATTTGACAAAATTCAGTAACTTTTTTATGATAAGACACTCAGTAAACTAGGAATAGAAGGAAACTACCTCAACTTATTAATGACAGAATATGAAAACCAATAGTTAACATCATATTGATGGTAAAAGACCGAAAGCTTTTTTTCTAAGATCTCTATTCAACAAAGTATTGGAAGTTTCAGCCAGAACAATTAGATAAGAAGGAAAAAAAAGTATCAAAATTGAAAAGGAAGAAATAAAATTATCTTTGTTTTCACACCACATGGATATATATTTAGAAAACCCTGAAGATTCCGTACACACAAAAAATAAAATGCACAAATTCAGCAAACTTGCAGGATATAAAAATCAACACATAAACATTAGTTGTGTTTCTATACAATAACAGTGAACAATTTGAAAAGGAACTGAAGAAAACAATCTGATTTGTAGTAGCATCAAAAAAAGAATAAAATTCTTAGGAATAAGCTTAATCAAGTGGGCAAATTTTTGTTCTTCAAAAACTGGAAAACATTGCTGCAAGAAATTAGACAAATAAATGGAAATGCATTATGTGCTCATGGATTGAAAGACAGTATTTTTAAAATGCCAGTATTCCCAAAGCAATGTACATATTCGATGCAATTTCTGTCAAAATCCCAGTAATTCTTTGGTAAAAGTAGAAATATATATCCAAAAATTCATATGGAATCTCATTGGACCCTGAAGAGCCAAAATGATCTTGAAAAAATGTCTCTCTTTCTGCTTTTATAACTTACTACAAAACTACAGTAATCAAAAATACTGCCAATGGCATGGAGATGAATATATATATACACACATATATATATATACACACGCACAATAGAAAACCCAGAAATAAATTCTCAAATGATTTTCGATAAAGGTGCAAGACCATTCAGTGGGGAAAGGATAATTTTTTTAACAGGTAATTATTCTGAAAAACTTCATATTCTCATGTAAGAGAGTGAATTTAGACCTCTCCTCACACCATATATGAAATATGTCAAATGAATCAAAGATCTAAATGAAAGCTAACGCTATAATACTCATCAAAAGAAATAGGGCAAAAGCTTCATGGTGTTGAATTTGTTAAAGGATGTTAGATGCAACATCAAAAGGGAGCAACCAAAGGAAAAATAGATAATCTGAATTATAAATAAAACTAAACTTTGTGCATCAAATGACACCATCAGCAGTAAAAAATGGTAACTCACAGAAAGGGTGGAAATACTTTAAATCATATTTGATAAGGAATTAATGTCTAAAATATATGAAGAACTCATATAATTTAACCACTAATAAAGCAACCCAATTAAAAATGGATAAATAGGCATTCCTCTTATACTTCACTAGTAGGTAATATTAGGGCCTTCAGGATTAGATAGGATACTCCCTTTCCTCACATAATTTACTATGTCCTATTGTTCCCCAAGTTGTAATTAGTAGGTAGATGGTTGTTTTCCATGGCATCTTTTCCCCCTATAATATCTTAAGTGAACCATATCATGTAGACATTCATTGAAATGTCTATCATGTATATCTAAAATAAAAATGAAAAATAACGTGGATTGACTCAATAGCAGAATGGATATAGCAAGAGACAAGTTTAAGACATTGTTAGAAATTAGTCATTTTGCAGAATAGAGATCAAAAAGAACAGAGCAAAGCTTCAGAATCTTGTATAATATCTAGAAGAAAACAAAGAGTTGAGGCAGAAAAAGTATTTGAGAAAATAATGACTGAGAACTTCCCAAATTGATAAAATGACATAAATTTACAGATGAAAGAAACTCAGTGAGCCTCAATCAGGATAAATTCAGAGAAAACCAGGCCTAAATACAAAGCAATTAAATTGTGAAAAACCAGAAATAAAGCAAACAATCCAGAAAGTGCCTGGGGAAAAAAATGATATAAATTATATTCAAGGGTACAGTGATTTGAATAACTTCTGAAACCATGCCAGCCAAAGGTAGAATATTGTTAAGGTACTGAAAGAAAGTAACTGTTAACCCAGAATTCTCCATCCGGTGAAAATACCCTTCAAGAATGAAGATGAAATAGACACATTCTCAGGAGAAGAAAATGTAAAGTATATTTAGCTAATCTGCTTTAATGAACATGCTAATGGAAGTTGTTCAGACTCAAGGGAAGTGATGTCAGATGGATATTGAGGATGACCATTCAGAATGGCAAATGTCTATTAAGCATAAAGGACTAATTTTATTCTTCTTAGGTTATCCCACTGTCTGAGAGATTTTTAATGGATGTAGATAAAATATGATATTATAATATAAAGGCTGGAGGGAAGGTGGGATTTAAAGATGCTTGTAAAGTTTCTACATTTTACTTGACTGGATACAGTATTAATGCTGCTAAGAAGATTGTAAAAGTTCTGCTATATCTTCATGTGTATGTTGTATGTGTGGATATATGTTTCCATCTATCCATCTAATAATCTACACTCTGAGAAAGAACCACTAAAAATATTATAAAATGTCAATATAAAAAAGAATACTAAAGAATTCCTGAATGGTGTGAATAATGACAATCAGAACACAAACAGGATAAACAGAAAACAGATAAGAAAATTATCCTGAATCTTATCACATTAATAATTAAATATAAGTGATCTAAAGTCACCAACCCAAAGAGATTGTCAGATTTTATAAATATATCAGCATGCAACTTTGTGTTCTCTGGGAGAAACCTGCCCTTAGTGTTAAGACATAGACTAAAAATCTAAAGACAGGAAAATAAATGTGCAAACACTAACCAAAACAAAAGAACAACTCTTATCCCCATCCTGGCACTTTCAATTTCTCTTGCAGTTCTTTATATAATTTTCTTGGTGCTCTATTTTACCACTTGACATTATATTTATATATATATATACACACACACACCATATATACACACATATATTATATATATATACATATATACATATACATATGCCCTTTGCCCCATTAGAAGGTAGGTTCCATTAGAGAAGGATGCTGTATTGTACATGCTTGTTTTCCTAAGGCCGAGAATAGTTTCTGGCATGTAGTGTCCTCTCAGCAGATACTTGCTGAATGAATTTGACTGTTGGATATTTTCCCTTCTCTCATATTAGCATCTTTTTGAATAGCATTCTGTAGAATAGACTTTAGAGGAAACTTTGGAATTGGATGTAGTAGGATGGGATGTCTGACTTTCTGACTTTATTGACTATCTGAGTGAAAGAACCCTCTAGAGCATTTATTTTACTGATTTTACTGATGAGGACATTGAGACAGGTGTAAAAATCCCATAAAGATGTTTTAACTGTAGTGTTTTGTGAACCTTTTATAATCAGCAGATTTCACAAAAAACTCGATGTTGCAAGTAAGGAAATCAATTATGAAAAGACTAGCTTTTTATATTAGATTATTTTTAAGTAGTCATGTAGAAATGTCTTCTGAGAAGTTGCTATCTGGGATTATGCTTAAAATATATGGTATTTATAAAATATCATAAATTCATAAAACCAACACTATTTTTTTACAGGTGCTTTTTAAATATGGTATATAATTCATGATGACCCCCTCTCCAAAAAATTATCTGTAGTTTGAACTGTATTTTGTGGCTACCTAAATCTTCTGGATTATAAAAGTCCTAAAGAAGATACCTAATTTTTGTTTCAGCCCTAATATTTTACTTTTATTCTTCAGATGATTGCAAAAGGGAAAAATGCATCTGAATTGTTTCCTGCTGTTGTGAAGAATGTGGCCAGTAAAAATATTGAGGTACTGCTTTGATTCATAATTTTCATGATTATTTTTGTGGAAGAATCATTTAGTACTTTGCAGTTACTTTGAAAAGTGATGTAAGGTTGTTTAAGTATCATACATAATATTTGTGTTGCAGTTAAAATGTTATAATTAAGTAGAATAAAAAGTTGACATAATCCTAAATTTGGATTTATGGTGGAGAATGTGAAAAGTAAAACTGAGATTCATTTACCTGGGTGAATGATGGTAACTTGTTGAGTGTTCCTTGGAGACCAGTTTAGTCTGCTTTAGAGACTTAATTTTAAGATAGTATATAACCACTGTACCAGAGCGAGGTTTCTTCAGTATCAGGACAGGCCATAACACTGAGTGTTAATGTTTTCAAATCTGATCCCTTTTTTCTATAGTATCTTAGATTTGGTAAATCTTACCTTAATATTTGCAAGAGGTGAGCAGAAGTTAGTATGTTTTGGGAGCCTTTAATTACTGATCTCTGTATGGGATTTGTGGAGTTTGAAACAAAGGAATTCAAAGAACTTTGAGACAAAATTGGATAATGCTGGGTCAAATGAACTGATAGAGGAAAGAAGAAAAATATGAATTAGTGTAGATACTATTGAGTAAGATGAATTGGAGGAAGAAGTCAGTGAAGGGAATAAGATGCTCATCTGAGCAAATGGCTTGTATTTCAAAAGAACTGAAGGTCGAATGAAGAGGATTAAATGGCCACATTGATCATGAGTCCCAGCTTCAACCTATGTTGTGTAGGATGGGAGGCATGTTGAGAGCGCTTATGAGGAGGATGTGTTTACTCAGTAGAAAGTAGTGATATCTATGAGAATCGATGCATCAGCACACATGCTTTATATGCTTGTTTTTGCAGCTGAGCATCAAGGAATATGATTAGCACTCTGAGTCTGGGAAATTTGGGAAAAGGAGTAGTTTCCCTGAAGGACCTGGTGACATCAGGGCCTATGTTTTGGATGAAGATAAATGGAGTATAAGAGGTAGAAATTAATGATGAAGGGACATTTTATTCACTTATATTTAAGAATGATGACTATTATTTATTTGTTAAGCTGTATCCGTATTTGGGTGGTGCTTGCTCCAGGGCATACAGTAGGTTTTCAGTGTATGCCTTTAAATTATTGTAATCTACTTTCAAATAGCATACTGCTTAATAGACTTTGGAAACCTTAAAACAGCAAATCTCCATTTGGCCCTTCCCATCCATTCCCATGTTTATTGTTTTGTTTATTTTTTTTAGTTTTTACAAACAATGCTGCCATATACATTCCTTACAGGTTTTTATGTGAGCATTGTGTTTATTTCTCTTGGGTGTATATACCTTGGAGTGATTCTGCTGGGTCATATGGTACCCTATATTTAAGTTTTTGAGGAACAGGCAAACTGTTTTCCACATCAACTGCAGCATTTTACATTTCTATCAGCAACATATATCTAAGTTCTAATTTTTCTTTATCCTCACCAACAACTTTTTTTTGTTTAAAAATTATTATCTAATCTTTAGATTATAGCCATTCTAATGCTTGCGAAATGTTAATTCACTGAAATTTTTATTTATATTTCCATTAAAATATTGTTGCATATCAGTTGTCCTGTCATATGTCTTCTTTTGATAAATATTCTTTCATATCCTTTTACTATTTTATAGTAGGGTTGTCTGAATTTTTATTGTTTATTTGTGATAGTTCATTATACAATCTGAATCATAGACCCTTTTCTGATATATAATTGGCAAATATTTTCTCTCATTTTGTGGGTTATCTTTTTATTTATATTGTACTTTGAAGCATACAAAATTTAAATTTAGATGCATTCAATTTTTTTTCCCTTGCTTATGCTTTAAATGTCATAAACTGATGTTTGATCCAACCTCATGAAGATTTATACCTTTTTTTCTAAGAGTTTAAAAAAATTGTATTGAAGGATCATTGCATTATGACATTATATAGGTTTAAGATGTGCATCATCGTAAATCTATAAACCAGCATCTGTGAATAATACATTAAGCTCATCACCCACAGTCCAATTTTATCTGTCACCATGTAATTAACCCCATTTACTTAGTTTTCTCCCCAACCCTTACCTTCTGGTAACTTCTCATTTGGTTCTACAAAGTGAAAATTGTTTGATTTGGTTCCTTTGTTCTCTGTATACCACACATGAGTGAAATCATGTGATACTTGTCTTTCTTTTGACATATTTCACTCATAATTCCCTTTAGGTTCATGCATGTTGTTGTAAATGGCAGGATTTTATCCTTTTTAAAAAGTGAATAGTATTCCATTGTGTGTGTGTGTGTGTGTGTGTGTGTGTGTGTGTGTATCACATCTTTATCTACTCATCTGTCAGTGGGCACTTAGGTTGCTTTCAGCTCTTGTCTGTTGTAAATAGCACTGCAGTAAACATGGTGGTGCATATATATCTTTAAACTACTGTTTTTGTGTTTTGGGGATAAGTACTCAGAAATGGGATGATGGGATCATATGGGATTCCCATTCTCAGCTTTTTTGGAGGAGTCTCTGTACTGCTTTCCTTAATGGCACAAATTTACACTCCCACCAATAGTACATAAGTACTCCCTTTTCTCCACAACCTTCCCATCTTTTGAATAATAACCATTCTCAAAAATATGAGATATAAATCTCATAGTTGTTTCACTTACAACCTGTTTTAAATTGAAAGCACATTGACCTCAACTCTAACAATCCAAATTTTTAAACCTCCCCTCACCCCCCTTTTTTTTTTTTTTTTTTTTTGATGTCTTTGTGTGTTTTTTTTGTTTGTTTGTTTTATTTTTTTAAAATAGAGATCCCGTTAGTATTTCTTTCAAGACTGGTTTGGTTGTGATATATTCCTTTAACTTATTTGTAAAGTTCTTTATCACACCTTCAATTCTAAGTGAATACCTGTAGCAAGGTGGAATACTCTTGGTTGGAGATCCTTTTCTTTTTTCCTTTCAGCACTTGCCGTTTGGCCTGAAAGGTTTCTGCTAAGAAATCTGCAGACAGTTTTTTGGGGGCTCCCTTGTATGTGACTCGTTTTTCTCTCTAGCTGCTTTTAAGATTCCCTTCCTTTCTATTTTCCTTCCTTCCTTCCTCCCTCCCTCGCTTCCTCCCTCTTTCTCTTTTTTTGGAAAGGTGCTAATTCACAATACCCACGACAAGGAAACAACCTAAATGTCCAACCAAGGATGACTAAATAAAGAAGCTGTGGTATATATACACAGTGTAATTCTGTGCAAATGCTAAAAAAAGTGAAATTGTGCCCTTTGCAACAATCTGGTTAGAACTTGAAGGGATCATGCTAAGTGAAATAAGTCAGAAAGAAAAAGAGAAGTATAGGATAGTTTCACTTAAATGTGAAATATAATGAAATGAAACAGTAACTAATAACCCCCAGCAAAAATTCTCAGAACTCACAATGATGGCTGCCATGGGGCTGGAGGATGGAGGTGGGTGGACAGAGGGGAAAGGTGGTAGTAAGGACACTGGAACTCTGGTGGAGAGTGTGGTATGAAGTATAGATTGAGATATAATGTCAGTATTTAAAAATGAACATAGCCTTGTAAATAAAAGATTAAATAGCAATAATTAAAAAAATAGAGGAAAGTTGCAGGCAGGAATGAATGAAGGCGAGTAGGCAAGTAGGCAGGCAGGAAGAGAGAAGAGGAAGCTTTTTTATTTTTATTTAGTTGTTCATCTTGGTTGCTCCCCCTGGCTTGTGGTTTTGAGCTTGGATCTTTAGGCTGTATGTGGACTACAACCAGTGTCCTTATCTGCTAGGCCACCAGGGCATACTAAGGTTTTTTGCCTTTTTTTTTTTTTGTCATTTTAATTACAGTATATCTTAGATTGTTTCTGCCTGGGTTTATTTGCTTACTGAATCTGGATGCCTGTTTCCTTTCCTAGGCTAAGGAAGTTCTCATTTATTATTTCTTCAAAAATGTTTTTTGCCCCTTTCTTTTCTTTCTGGAACCCCTCTGATGCAAATGTCGTTCTTAGTGAAGTTCTATAATTCTTTTATGCTATCTTCTAAAAAAATTTTTTTTTCTAGTTAATGTGCTCCTTGGATGAATTCCTCTGCTCTATCTTCTAGCTCACTGATTTGACTAGAAGTTTCTTTTAGTCTATTATTGAACCCCTCTATTGTGTTTTTTAGTGGAACTTACCCATATTTTCTGCCTTTGTTGTAGATCTTATTTTGTTCCTCTGTTCTCTTAATTGCAGTGAGCATCATTAAGCTGTTGCTTTAAAATCTTCAGGTAGTTGACTTACTTTTGTTGTATTAGAATTTTTCTCAGGTTTTATTTTGAGCTACCATTTGAGTAAGTTTAGGCTGCAAGCAGGCAGGCTAGTTCAGGAGTTACTCCAGGTGGTGAGGGCACTTGTTTTACTGGGTTCTCTCTTAGTGCTCCCTGAGAGAGATGACACAGTGGAGTGGAAAACTTTACAAGCCCAGATTTACAGGCAAATCTCAACTACTCGTGCTAGGTAGCATTCTTTGGTTGCATGCTGCTACCCTAGGCAATTGCTGCCCTAGTCGCTTTGAGAAGTATCTACATCTCATAGCTATAGCCAGAGCCATGAGGATTTTGACCTCTGACCCTTTTCCACTCTGGCATCTACTAATGCCAGCACCAGATAGACAAAAGAGCTTATGTGGAGATTAATCCATGTTTCTGTTCACTGGAAGACTATCCCTTTCTTATTCCTCCCACTAAAGTTTTTGGTTCAACAAATGAACCCTTCAGGTAAGTCTGTGCACTCTTTAATCTGTCAGCAACCCCTGCTCTCTGTCCTGTGTCCTTTCTCCCTCTGTTTTTCCGTTTCATAATGTACACAATTCCATTTGGGTGCAAATCCCAGGTGGTAGGGCACCAAATGAGGGTGTAAGCCCTTTAGTCCCTGGGAAGGGATTCTGTGTCACTGGTGTTCCTCTTAATCTTGGGTCACAGTGCCCAGGCAGCTTTTCCTACTCTTTCTGATGTTTTCTGCCACTTCCCTGGGGACATACCAGTACCCCAATCCCTGGTTCTTCTTTTGAAGGCCATACTTTGTATCTAGATGCAGTTTAGTTGTTTCTGTGTTAAGTTCAAGATCTTGCTAGTTTGCCATCTTGCCCTCTGTTTTATTATAGTTTTAGTTTTTATGTTTAGAGCTATGATCCACATTAGTTAATTTTTGTGTGTTGCCTTCATGCAGCTACTGATCTACTTTCTGTTACTATAATTTTGTTATTTCTAAAATTTCTGTATATCAAATCATAAGAGTATGGAGTCTTATGTTTGATTTTTTTTACTTAGGAAATTGAGATTCATCTATTTTACTTCCTGTATTCCAATTTTTTTATTTGCTACAATATAACAATTACACGATTTTTAAATTTTCTAGTTGAAATAGACTTTGACTGAATAAAATGCTATGAGTGGGGCCTGTTTTAATTTGGTACAGGGGTGGGTAAATACCTGGAATTGAATTACTGTATTGTTTTAAAAATATGTTTAATTTTGAGAAAATAGTGCCATATAGTTTTCCAAAGTGACTGTAATATTTGCTGTCCCATCAGTAGTATATGGTGGTTCTGGTTGGCTCATATTCCTCCCAGCTCTTGATCTTGTTAGACTTTAACTTTTATTTATTTTGATGGGTGTATAATAGTGTTTCGTTGTGCTTTTAATTGAATTTCCTTATTTTTAGTCATCTTGTGCATTTTTATGATTTTAATCATAAAATCATGTATCCTTTCTTTTAAAATGTGTTTAAATCTTTAGTTTGTTTTTAGTTTTTTTATTAAACTATACAAATTATGTATTCTTACAATTCTTTTGTCATATGGATGGTTATTATTTGTTTTTTCTTGATATATTGCTTGCTTTTTGTTTTCTTAATATTTTTTAAAGAATAAACTTTTGATTTTGATAAAGATCCATCTTGTCAATTTTTTTTCAGTTTTCATATATTTTCTTCTAACCTGTTTAAGAAATCTTTACCACACCTAATGTCACAAAAATTTCTCCTCATTTGTTTTAAAAGTTTAATAGTTTCAACTATTCCATTTAGGTCTATAATCCATGACTTGAGGAATTCTGATGACCATCCATAGGTGTGATGATTCACTGGAAGAACTCAGGAATGATCATATAGTCATACTTATAGCTTTGATTTATTACAGTGAAAGATACATAACAAAATCAGGTACTGAAAGACATATGAGAGACAGAGTCCAGGGGAAGCTAGACAAAAGATTCCTTTCTCAGTGATTTTGTGACTGGCAGTCGATTCTTCCAAGATGAATTGTGATAAAATGTTTAAGTATGATGTATTAGTAAAGTACATTAGAGACTCAGTTTCCATTTTTGGGGGGTGGGGGGCTGTTCATGTGGGCATGAACTAACTGCCTGCCATGTAGTAAAATTCCTTACTTTCATAAGGAAACCAAAAGTTCAATATGAAACATACTGTTTATATGTGAGCCACCCTTGTTAGTTAGGGAAAACTGACATTCAAGTTCCACATGCCACAGTGAGAAAAGAGAAAGGGACAAAATAAAATCTGAAGAAATAATGACAAGAAAGTTTTTCATTATGATCAAAGTCAGACATTTGTAAAACTAAGACTCTCTATGAACATCAACCTAAATGAATATAAAGTTTACACCAAGACACAGCATGGTTCAGCTGCTGAAAACCAAAGATACATGTCTGAATAAGAAAAATAAAAAAACAAAGGAGACAAATAGAAAAGAAATAGTATAAGAGTACACAAAATACAACCACTTCATTAACTACATTAAGTGTTAACAAAACAAACTAATTAAAAGACAGCGATCAACAGAACATTCATTTGTTGACAGCATCTCTTTGTCAACCATTCCGATATTTATCATTTTTAGTATTCTTTTGAATTCTGAAGATTCACATTTCTATCCTTGTCACTATTCTCATGCTTTAGGAATTTCCGCTGGCTTTTTCTGTAGTGGAGGTTGCTGGGTATTAATTCTACTTTAAACTGAAAGCATTTCCTTTTTATTTTCATTCATAAAGTGTTACTTTATTGGTCATAGAATTCTGGGTTAATATTTTATCTTTCTTTTAGCATTTTAAAGTGACTTTTTGAAGACTCTTCTTTTCTCCACAGTTATGTAAAGTCCTTATTAACTGGGTCACTGTTATTACCTCTTATGTAATGTATATTTTTCCCTTGATCCTTATATTTTGTATTTATTCTTAATCTTTGACTTTGAGCAATTTGACCATAAATTGCTATGTACTTCTTCGTGGTCATTTAGCTTTGTGTTTAAGAATTTCAGTTTTGTAGATTTCTGCCTTTAACCAAAATTAGGAAATTTTTGGCCATCATGTCTTTAGATAATATTTTGTACCATTCTTTTTTTCTGCTGGTATTGAAATTATATGTATTTTATATTACTTGATATTATCTAACAGTCTTATGTAGCTTTGTTGGTTTTTTAGATCTTTTTGCATGTGTTTTTTACATAGATAATTATTATTCATCTGTTATCAAGTTTGCTTACTAATTCAACTGTCATCATTTGGTTAATTCTATGAACATTTTATTTCAGAAATTTCATTTTTTTCATTTTAGAATTTGAATTTTTTCCTCTTTTCTATTTTTTGCTGAGATTTCCTATATTATTTATTAATGGAGAGCACATTCTCTTCTACTTATGTAAGGTTAGGTGTAATAGCAGCTCTTAAAATTCTTGTCTGCTAGTTACAAAACACTGTTTTTCTCAGGATTGGATTCATTTCCATTTCTTTTTTTTAATTTAAAAATTTTTAAAGATGGAAGATTTATTGAAGTAACTTTGACTTATAACGTAAGCTCGCAGGTGCAGGTTACCCATCCCTCAGAGATCAATGGCATCACACCCTGCCCACTACTTAACTACCAAAAGTTCTTTTCTGCTGTCCATTGGCCCCACCATGACTTGCCTCCACCTGTACCCCATCCCTCCCAGTAATACCTCAGTTCTATTATTAATGTCCAAGGGTTAGTTTTTGTTTACTGTGTTCCTTTGGTTTGTTTCTTTATGTTCCACATATGAGTAATGTCAGCAGGTATTTTGTCTTTTTCTTTCTGACTTATTTCACTTAGCATAATCCCCTCTTTCCATCTATGCTGTCTCAAATGACAAGATTCATCTTTTCTAAGACCTTTGTATTATTCCATTGTGTATGTATACCATGTCTTCTTTATGTATTCATCTAAATATGGAAAAACAGCTAGTTTCCAATTCAGGACTATTATAAATAATGTTTCAATGAATATGGTGTTGCTTATATCTCTGTGAATTAGTGTTTTTGTATCTTTTCAGTAAATATAAAGAAGTGGGATAACAGGATCATGTAGGATGTGCATCCTTCATTTTTTGAGGAATCCCCATAGTGGTTTCATAAGACTTGAACCAATTTGCACTCCCACTGATACTATAAAAGGGATCCTTTTCTTCTGCATCCTTGTCAACATTTGTTTCTAGACTTTTGAATAATAGCCAGTCTCAAAAGTGTAAGGTGATAACTCATTGTTTTGATTTGCATTTCCCTAAAACATTTGAGGAAGTACAGCTTTTCATATGCCTGAAGAAGTTCATAGCAATTTATGGTCAAATTGCTCAAAGTCAAAGATTAAGAGTAAATATAAAATATAAGGATCAAGGAAAAATTCTACATAACATAGGAGGTAACAGTGACCCAATTAACAGTTTTTTGATGGCGTTCTTTTAGGGTTTCCTGTATGTCTTTGGAGAAATGTCTATTCATTTCTTCTGTCCATTTCTTGTTTGGATTATCTCTTTTCTGTTGTGGAGTTTTATAAGTTCTTGTGGAGTTTTGTAAATGTTATAAGTTCTTGTATAATATCCAAAAATTTTGGATATTAAACCCTGGTGAAATGTATGAAATGTAAATATCTTCTCCCAGTCAGTAGGCTATCTTTTTTTGTTTTAGTGATGGTTTCTATTGCTGTACAGAAGCTATTTTTGTTTTTGGCACTGAGTGCCCAAAGACCTCACTAAGGCTGATGTCATGGAATGACTTGCCTATGTTATCTTCCATATATTTTATGGTTTCCAGTTTCTAATCCATTTTCAATTATTTTTTGTGTCAGGTATTAGAGAGTGGTCTTGATTCATTGTTTTACATGTGGCTGGCTGGTTTTCTCAAGGCCATTTATTGAAAAGACTTTCCTTTCTCCATCAGATGCTCTTGACTCCTTTTTCATAAATAAATTGACCATATATGAGCAAGTCTATTTCTGGAGATTCAGTTCTATTCCACTGGTGTGTGTCTCTGATTTTATTCCAGTACCATACAGTTTTAAACACTATCGCTTTGTAGTATAACTGAAGACCTAGGAATGTGATACCTCCACTTTTATTCTCTTTTCTCATTATTTTGCTATTTGGGGTATTTTTAAATTCCATAAAAGTTAAAAAAAATGTTCTATTTCCTTGAAAAATGCTAGTGGGATTGTAATGGGTTTGTATTAAATCTGATACTGCTTTAGGTCCTATGGTCATATTAACAATGTTAAATTCTTCCTAGTCATGAGTAGGTGATATCTTTCTATACTTTGTATCTTCTCTATTTTCATTGTACAGGTATTTCACCTCCTTTGTTAAATATATTCCAAGGTGTTTAATTATTTTTGCTTCTGTTGTAAATGGAGTCGTTTTCTTAATTTCATTCTCTGTGGTATTGTTTGCATATAAGCATGTGACAGAGCTTTGTATGTTTTTGTAACCTGCCATTTTGTCATACTCATTGATTAATTCTAGTAGTTTTTAAAATTTTGTCTACATATATTATGTCATCTGCAAATCATGATAGTTTTTCTTTCTCCTTTCCAATTTGGGTTCCTTTTATTTCTTTTTGTTTATTTGCTCTGGGTAAGTCCTCCAATATGATGTTTAGTAGCAGTGGTGAGAGTGTACAGCCTCCTCTCATTTCTGTCTCAATGGAAACACTTTCTGGTTTTCACTATTGAGTATGATGTCGACTGTAGCTTTATTATACATAGCCTTTATTATGTGGTGGCATGTTTCTTCTATCCCCATTTTTATGTAGTTTTATCATAACTGGGTGCTGAATCTTGTCAAAATCTTTCTCTGCATCTATTGATATGATCATATTATTTATCTTCTTTCTCTTGTTGATTTGGTGTATTTCATTAATATATTTGTATATCCTTGCATTCCTGGGATGAATTGCACTTGGTCATGATAGATGACCCTTTTGATATATTATTTGATTTGATTTGGTAATACTTTGTTGAGAATGTTTGCGTCTATGTTCATTAGAGATACTGATCTATAATTTTCTTTTTTGGTGACATCTTCATAACTTTCGGTATCAGTGGATTGTTGGCTTCATGGAAAATGTTTGGAAGTGTTCCCTGTTCTTAATATTTTGGAAAAGTTTTAGAAGAATGGGTATTGATTCTCCTCTGAAGGTTTGATAAAACTTACTAGTCAAGCTCTCTGGTCCTGAGCTTTATTTTTTGGGAGACTTTATTATCTCTTCAGTTTGCTTGCTCATGATAGTCTGTTTAGATTTTCCATTTCTTCATGATTCAGTCTTGGTAAGATGTATGTTTCTAAAAATCTGTCTATATCCTCCAGGTTATTAGCATAAAACTTCATAGTAGTGTCTTAGGTTGTTTTCTGTTTTCGAGGTATCATTTGTAACATTTCTCATTCATTTATGATTCTAGTTATGAGAGTTTTTTCTGTCTTTTCATGAGCCTAGCCAAAGGTTTGTCAATTTTTAAATTTTTTCAAAGAACCAGCTTTTGATTTCATTAATCTTATGGATTATCTTTTTTATTTCAATTTTGTTTAGTTCTGCTTGAATATTATTTCCTTTCTTCTACTGACTTTGGGCTTCAATTATTCTTTTTTCTAGTTGCTTTAGATGTGGGGTTATATTATTTATTTTTGATTTTTCTTGTGTCAGATAGATTTAGGCTGCAATAATTTTCCCTATTAGTACTACTACTTCTGCATCCCATAAGTTCTGATAGCTTGTGTCTTTATTCTTGTTGTCTCAAAATCTTTTAAAGTTCTACTTTGAGTTTCTCTTTTACCCTAGAGTTATTCAGAAGCATGTTTAGCTTGGATCTTTCAGTGTTCTTTTTGTGGTTGATTTCTTGTTTTAAGCTATTGTTTTTAGAGAAGATTATTGGTATAAATATGTTGAGACATATTTTTTTCCTTGACGTATAATCTATTCTTGATAATGTTCCATAAGCACTTGAGAAGAATGTGAGTTCTGCAGTCATTGGAGGAGGAAGTCTTTTAAACCATTATGTCTGTTAAACTCATTTGTCTTAATTTTCTGCCTGTTTTATCTGTCCATTGTATTATGTAGTGTTGACTTCTTTTACTATTATTGCAAAATGTCTCTGTTAGTTCTGTTGATGATCTTTTTATGTATTTTGATACCCCTTCATTTGGTCCATATCTGTTAATAAGCATTGTATCTTCTTGCTGAATTGACCCCTTAATTATATAATGCTCATCCTGTCTTTTGTTATGTTCTTTAGTTGCACATCTATTTTATCTAATATAAATGTGGCTGCACCTGGGTTTTTTTGGTTACCATTTGTAGAATTGTCTTCTCTCCATTGACTTAGAGCCTATTTTATATATTTTGAATGTACACAAGTCTCCTGAATGAAGCAGAATGTTGGGTTATGTTCTTCAATCCTTTTGTCCTCTCTGTGCCTTTTGATTGGTTAGTACAATCCTTTAATATTTAGGGTGATTATTTTTACATAACTACTTATTGCCATTTCATTTATTGTTTTCTCAGTGATGTTGCAGACAGTACTTCTGTTGTTTGTTCTCTTCTTAGGTGATTTGAAAGCAGTTTTGTTGCGTCTGGTTCCCCTTATTATTTTCTTCTTTGTTTTTCTACTAGAGATATATTTTGATGTTACCCTGGGGTTTAAAGTCATTCGTGTTTATTACCTGTTTTTACTTGAAAGCAAGTTAGTCTTGAGCTCATTCTAACTGCCCATATATTTACTTCCTCCCCACATTTTATATCTTGATGTCTTGCTGCTTTTAAGTGTTTTTTTCATTTTATAGAACTTTCTTTAGTATTTTAGCTTGTTTTATGGTGTTTAATTCCTTTAACTTTTGCTTCTCTGAAAACCTTTATCATTTTTGAATTTCAGTTGATATTCTAGCAGGGTAGAGGATTCTTGATTAGAAATCCTTTTCATTCAGAACTTGAATATGTCATGCCATTCTCTTTTGCCCTACGAAGTTTTAGCTGAGAATTCCATTGACAGCTTTATGAGGGTTTCTTTATATGTAACTCATTTTCTCTAGCCGCTTTTAAGAATCCCTTTTTATCTTGTATTTTTGATGTTTTAATGATGATGTATCTTGACGTAGGTCTGTTTGGGATCTGTTGCTTAGAACACAAAACATCCGGAGTCTGGAAGTATGCTTCCTTCTTGAGGTTAGGGGAAGTCTGATCTATTATTTCTTCGAATATAGTTTCTGCCCCTGTCTCCCTCTTCTTCTGTGACCCCTCTGATGTAATTGTTCCTCGTGATGTTATCATATATCTCATACACTGTCTTAATTTAATTCTCTTTATTTCTTTGCTTTTCTGCCTGTGTGCATTCCACTGCCCTATATTCTAGCTCACTCATTCTGTTGGAGGCTTCTTCCAGCCTACCCTCTTTGTTGTTTTCTTTAGCTCATCTGTTGTGTTCTTTATTCCATGAATTCTGTTTTGAACGTCCTCATTTTCTCTATCTTTGTTGTGGTTCTCTTTTTGTTTCTCCATTTTTATTTTATTTTAGTGAGTATGATTATTGTTGTTGCTTTAAAGTCTTCATCAGGTAATTTTCTTTAGTCTTTGGCATTTATTTTCCCCCTGGAGTTTTGTTTATGTCCATCATTTCATGTATATTTCTCTGTTTCTTTTATATTTTTATTTTTAAGCATTGGAATTGGCATAATTTTGGCATTCTGTGTTTATTCCATGGGTTAGGCTTCTTCACGTAAAGGCCTTGTGTTGTACAGAGCAGACCTCTGTGTTGGTCTGGAACACTGAACTACTTTTAGTTGTATGATCTCAACACTTGTCAGATTTGTTCAAGCTCTACAGTAATCCCTCTGTTAGGGCCTGAGACTTTAGCCTGTTGGTTGAAGTTGGCATAGGTAATGCAGAAATTTCCCCAGAGTCACAGGTATGAACAACAAAGCCAACAGAGAGAGACCCAAGAGTTGTGGGTTCAGTCAACAAGCAGGCCAGTCCCAACACAACCTACAGAAGAGACAGAGCTGGTAGCTTTTGGTAGTTGAACACCCTCCATTGTGAAAATCCCTCCTAGGCCAGAGGAGTAGCAGTTCCAGCAGGGGTTCATAAATAAGTCCTGAGACCTGGGGCTAGAATTTCAGAAGGTACCAATAGAGTCGAAACTCTTGCTATATATAGCTCCAGGCTTGCAGGAGCAATTTTGATGGAGCCCTTGCAGTTATTTTCCCTATGAGAGGGGTAGAAAGGACTGTTCTTGCAGAAGATAGCCAAGTATATGCTCTGATGCTCTTTGACCTGGCTCTCTCTCTGGCTTCCTGAGAAAATGTAATGGTAAGCGTCTTCAGATCTGCATTATAGAAATGCAGCAGTTAAGTGCTGACAGTTGAGCACCAGTGTGCTAATGGTAGAGAGGTGTACATTTCCCCAGAGGCTTTTCTGGAATGGTGGCCTTCAGTGTGGGCACCTTAAGGAAGGGGCATCTCTGTTTACTACTGGTGCTCTAGCCCTCTTTCCTGTGTCTAGATCCCCGACTTAGTGATCGAAATTCAACTCCCAAATATGGGAATGCTCACTGTGAGAGAAAGTCCTTAGTTTTGGGAGATTGTCAGTGTTACCAGTCTGCTCATGGCCTAGGCATCTTACAGAGTAATGTAGCACTGAGACAGATCAACCTCTTCTAACTTTTGTACAGGCATATTTTCCCTCTGTGGAGATCCTGGTCCTACTTTTTTCGAAGATTAAAGTAGTCAAATAGAGGTTTTTGTTCCAGTTGAGCTTTGGAGGGTGGGGACCAGCCTGAGATCTTAACAGTCTGCCATCTTACAATAGGATCCCGATTTTCTTTTCTTGTGTGTCTATGCTGTTTTCTCAGTTTTTTCATATATGGGGTAATTGAGATTTTTTTTGACATTGTGAATAGTAAATTACGGAGATTCTGTATTTCATTTTTTTTCAGTCCACAGGTGGTATTTTTTTAATAAGGCAATTTTCTTTATTGGGTTCAAATTGTAATTCTGTTTCTTAGGCAGCAGTTCAATGATATTTCATTATTTTTGTTTTCTGCTGAACTGCTTTGACTGTATTCTGTTTGTATGGTTTGGTTGGTCATTAGAGATGTGTTTGTAGAGACTTCTAATGAACCTATATGTAGCTTTCTCCCTTCTGGAATTCCCTACTTTCTTCAGTGCCAGCATTTTTCCTGGATTTGGTTCCTTTGTCAGAGAAGCTGGTTTGTCTATTGTCTCCACCTGCACTTCATCTGCTTTTTGTGTAGCCTTAGCATAAAACCATAGAAATGGAGAATTTAGTATATATAGATAGCTTCCTTTCTTGCCATCTTTAGCATATACTTTTTGTCAGAGTCTGTCTGCCTGGGCCTTTACTGCTTTTTGTAGTATGTCCAGGTCTTTTAGTTTTTCTTGGGAAACTATTCTGATAGGATTATATTCCAGAATTACCACAAGTTCACTTATCTATGAAGAGATTTAAAACTGAGCAACTTAAATACAACTATTTTCCTATCATCATTTTTATTATGATACTTTATATCATAGGATACTAAAGATATGTACTTTTTTTTTTTTTTCAAAGAAAAAGTACAGGCAGGGAATACAGATGAGCAGGCAGGCAGGAAGAGAAAGCATCTTTATTTTTAGTTGTTCACACTGGTTGCTTCTCCCTGGACCTGGGTCTTGAACCTGGGGGTGTGTGGCTTGCTTCTTTTGGGGCAGTTGACCTAACCACTGCTCCACTAGGGGGCACCAAAGATATGTACTTTAAACTCATTTTTTTAATGTACATTTTATTTTTCTTTACGATGATAAATGTATTATATCTATATATTGGGTGAATTTTGCTACCAAAATGAATAGGCTTCATAATTTCAGTTTTAATATCTTGAGTAAATTAAAATAAAAACACTTTTGTAATTGCCAATTTATAAACAGGATTAAAATTAATTTAATAATTATTTTAGTAACTTGATAAACCACTCTATTTTTTTCATATTTTTCCATTAATTGGAGAACTCTTTACTGAATACATAATCTTATATAGTATTTGCAAATTTCACTCACGATTAATTTAGTAGATATTCATTTATTCTTTATCTGTTTATTACCCATATACTTCCTAATTGATCATTTCAGAGAATTAAATTCTCATTTTGATGTATTATGATCATGCCGTCTGATCTTTTAATTTGATATGTGCATTAGTTTTATGACCTCTGGAATAAAATCAAGATTTGACTTAGAAAAGTTATGATATAGGTAAATCTTGTTTTAGTATTAACAGGAATAGAGTCTCAGTAGCTACAATGCTTGCTAACTTAAAAAGAAAATGCTATTATCTGTACTAGGTTGTTAGTGCCTTACACATATCAGCTTATTTTGTTCTCACAAGTGACACTGTGAGCTTGGTTCTTTCGTTATTACTATTTTATGTATGTGGACAAGGTAGGAAAGAGGTTAAATTATCTGACTGAGATCACACTGCTAGTTTTTGGCTGAGTTAGAATCCAAAACCAGGTAGTTCAGAACCCAACTTAGACCTTTCCCTTTTTAGAATTATTATTCTTGTTTGATAATTCCTTCCTCATCTCTCTACCATGGTGTCTTAGACCCCTTATCCGCATCCTTTAGCTGTCTTTTGGAAAGTATTGGCATTGACTTTATTAATTAATTAATGAAAGAAATGGGTAAAGATGACTGAGTCCTTAGACATTGATAGTAGATGAATTAATTCCCACTGGACTTCTAGTCTCTGTACTATTTATTGTTTATTCAAAGCTTTTTATACTGTTTAATCAATATCAATAGTTATCAGTAGTTAGAATTTTTCTATTTGTTCATTTTTTCCCCCTCCTTTACCATTAATTTAGGGTATGCTTTTTAAAGCTCTGTGACAAAAATGTCACCATAAATATAATTATTGGTCTATTCGTTTTGGATTTCTTTCATTCTTAAAATAACTTGGTTTTTTTTTTTCAAACATGCTTAATCCTATAATGTTGTACCAAAGCTGGCATAAGCGTCTTAAAATTTATTTTCAGAGAATTGATTGACGTTTCATTGCTATCCAGTGCAAAATTTCATTTTTGCAAATACATGCTGCCTTAGACACACAGTTGTACGTCATCTGTGATTCGATGTCAAATTATACCAAAAGTAACCTAGTAAGCAATCAGTGGTTATAGTACAAAAATAATCAAAGGTTTAGTCAATAACTCATGAAGTTTGATGTACTAGTATTGATAAACTAATTAACCAGATCTGCCTTTGTTCTTCCAGCCTACTGAGGCTCTGCTATGATTAGCTTTACAGCAAGGAGTGTTGTAACATTGAATGAAAGTAACTGATGAGAGAATGGTGTAGTCACGGAGCTTTAAGCACTCCCATTTCTGGTCACAGAATGGTTTCTGGGAAAGGAGGCTTTCTCTGCACACCTGCAGCCAGTCTGTGCATAGGCCTCTTGTGGTCAATATTGATTGATTCTTATTGATTCTTATAACAGAACTAGAACAAATTTAGTGTTTTGCAACCTTCTGTGATTTAATATTGTTATGCTTTTTTGCTACAACAGCCACAAAAATCCTTCTCCAAAGTGAGTAATTATAGCAATGCCTGCTAGCTCAGTTGTAGTTCTGAATGTTTCAGTGTCGCCAATGTAAACTCCTTGACATTTTCTGGAGTTGATACTTCAGCTTTCAAAGTTTACTGTACTGTTAGGTGTTGCTGAGAAATAAATCACAAAGGGGTGAAGGAGTAGATGGATTTTAAGCCATTCTTTCAGAACTTTCCAGAGAACTATAAAGTGAAATATGAATATAATTAGTAGAGAGAATAATAACTTTGAAGGCAATCTTTTAAATATACATTGTATCCTCATAGTATTTTGTATCTTTCTAGACACTCGATGTAGCAATCTGATGGGATAAGTCTTAATTTTTTTTCAGTCTATTTCTGGACTGTGATGTTTCATTCATCTTATAATTATTGGACTTATTATATGCCACTGTGACAATGTGACAGGTCCTAGGAATATATATATATATGTATAGATATAGATATAGATATGTGTGAATAAGCAATGGCTCCTATACTTGGTAAACTCATGTTCATTCCAAGGTAGAATTGAGAACTATCTTACTTATTGAGAAGTATCTTTGTATATTGATTTGATATATTGAAACTGTAACTGTTAATTGCTTTCTGACACTGTTACAATCTTAGGAATTTTAAGATTTAGTTGGGAAGAAAATCGTCTATATCTCAATTAGAGAAGTCTGATTTAAGAATTTTTTATACTTATATGTAACTTTAAACAGAGTTATTTTTAATCATTTGGTTGCCATTTTATATACTAGTACAACATAATTTTGAAAACTGTTTTTAATATTCTTGAGTAAGATCACTTGGTTCCAAGTGATTGTTTAAAGGAATAGTGACTTACAATTATTTTGTAGTTTTGAACTTTGAGAAACACTTATTTGAACATAAAGTAAAAGATTCTAATTGTGAATATAGATGCAGAGATAAATTGGTAGTAGAGATGGGAGATCTATTGGAATGAGGTCATTCTGACAAACTTCACAGGATGAAATTTCTTGTTGGGTTATTTATAGTAGTACCTTAGTGATGTGTTTCTCTAATTAGTACAGATGTAATTGGGGTTATTTGATAGTTTCTTAAGATTACAAAGCTATGCATTGTACCTTGAGAATTGACTTGGAACACAGATTAATTAAGGATTAAGTGATTTAAAGCATTCTTCAATTATGAACATATATGTAGAATAAATTATTTTTTTCTTGCCTCAGATCCAAACTTTTAAGGAAATTATATAAACTAGTCTTTCGGTTACAATTTTTTTTTAAAGAGGAAGACAGGCAGGATGAAGACAGGCAGGCATCAGGCAGGTAGGAAAAGGAAGGTGGAAGAAACATTTTATCTATTCAGTTGTTCATTTTCAGTTGTTACCTGGTCCCAGGCCATGAACCCAGGGTTTTGAGCTATATGTGGGCCACTCCCCAGACATGATCTTACCACCCTTGCCACCAGGGATTGCCTCAGATACTTTTGAGGGGAAGAATAGTCTTTTTTTGTATGGGGTGACTTATTAGAAATATCTGTGAAGGGCTACTGTCATTGTCTGTGACTTGGTAGCTCTGTGGTCCTTTGACTGGTTATATAAAATTCAGTGCCTTAGTCTCTTTATCTTTAAAATGGAGATACTTGTACCTTGGTAAATGTGAGAATTAAATGAATAATATAATGTAAATTCAGGACCGCAGACGTTTTAAGTCCTCAGAAAGTCTGAGAAATTATAAAGGATTGTGGTGAGCAACAAAAGCTTTCCCAGACAGAGATATTTATTTCATATTCTGTATTTTGTAATAATTTTATACTGTCCAGAATGACAAAAGTACTTTTAGTAAAGAAAGTCTGAGAAATTTCTTCAGATGAAAGAAGATAAGTATAATGCATCATCCTGTATCTGGAAAATATAAATATAGGAATATTAATGGGAAATTTTAAGTATTAATATTTCGCATAAAAATTAAATAACACAGAAAGAAAGTGAAGGTCATTGGTTAATACTGTCACCCAGAGATAGTTAAACAATTCACAATACAGATTTTTTTTCAGTTTTTCTGTCTAGTTCATGGTCTCCTTAGTTAATAGATGTGAAGTCTTGTTTAAGCTACTTAACCTGTCAGTGCTTTTATTTTTTCATCTGTAAAATAGCAGTAATATCTATTCATTGAGTAAAATAGCAGTAATATCTATTCATTGAGTTGTGAATATAAACAGGAGATAATCTACGTAAGGCATTTAGAGCAGTGGACATAAGTGTTTTCTAGTATTAACATATTATTCTAAGATTAAAATTTTTTAATTTTATTGAAGTGTCATAATATTATATACATTTAAAGGGTATATCATTGTAAATCAACATCTGTATATAATACATTAACCACCACCAATGCAGTTCAGTTGTTACTTTTACTCATTTTGCCTACCCCTTTCCCCCTTCCCTACTTGTTTTTTTCTATTTTAAAGTTTTTGCATTGAATTTTTATCCTTACAGTTGATGGTGACTTTTTTTTGGTTCTTGCCTTTGTGGTCCATAAACTAATAATACATCTACACATGATGATTTATCTTAGTTGATAAAATAAATGTTTCTTCTTAATAGAATTAGAAGTGAGATTGTGTAATGCAAATTGTTTTCCAATAAAAGGACATCATTTTAATGTGAAAGTACAGATTTACTTAATTCTGTATAGTGACCGCATAGTGTAGTTGTAAATGGATATGCTGTAATTTATTTTACTGTTCATCTATCAATGGACACAATATTTACTGTTTAATTTTTGCTCTGTGGAAGAGCATTGTAAGTAGAATTTGGGAAAGGAGAGTAATAATCTGAGTGGAGATTGAGACAAAAAGTGCAAGTTATTTTGGGGGACTGTTCCTGTTTGATTAGCAAGAATGTTTGGGGTAGATTATGGATTGTATTGCATATGAGTTAATGATTTTAGATTTTGTTTTTAAGATTTTGTAGCCATTCAACACTAAAAAATAATTGCAAATTTGTTTAGCCTATAATATTGTTAATATAGTTGGATGAACAAATTTATTAGTATAAAATGATTGTTTAAAAATTTTATTAATAATAATGAAGGGTAAAAAATTGCTTACACTTGTGAAATTTTGAAGAATAACAAAATAGATTTGATTACAAAATTAAGGTTTAAAATTATCTGAAGAAAGGTGCCTTGGTCAGTTGAATCTATGTGTTTGAAAAATTCTGGAGATAATGTCTGAGCCTCCTTTAAAATGGGAAGGAATAAAAAATCCAATCAAAAACCTTTGCCAGGACAGTTGCTCATCTGCTCTCTGATTTAGTCAGTAGAAATAGGTTTTAATTAAGAATTCATCGCACCAGTGGAAGCACTTTATATGGAACAAGGTCTAATTTAGTTTGTTCGACTTAAGACTTTTTCGTAGTTTGTAGTGCCATACTGATAGAAGCAAATTGGATTGAATTCAACAGGACAAACAGGATAGGATGGTGAAGGAAATCAAAACTGCCCTGGGTCCAGGGAAATTAGAGTCCAAGGGAAGCAAGGCCATGGCAGTTGTCTTTAAAGAAGTCCAGATTTGTTAGTATGATATAAAATATGACCCATTCTAGCATTATTTTTCATTTCTAGCATTATTTCCAGCTATTTCTATTACTTCCCTTTTTTTTCAGTGCTTATGAACATGCCATAAATATTTAGGTATGTACTATACTGATATATAAGAAAATTAATTAGGTACTGGTATTTGAAGATACTTTAGAATTGCCGGAAGGGAACAGTTAATGGCTTTCAAATTAAAACTCTTATTTAATTTTTTTGAGCATTATAATTTTGTTGTAAACTTAATGATTAAATTGCCTTTAAAGTAGTTTTCAGAACAAAATTGGTATTCCACACATTCTTACTGAACTGGAAATATGATGAACTATATATTAAAATATGACTATTACCATATAATGAGAGTGGGTACTCCAACAGATACAGAAACAAAAACTCCTATAATATAGAGTTAGTGTTCAGAATCTTGTTATTTCTATTATATGTATCCCTCATTTTGAAAATACTTTTGCAGCTTAATTAATATTTTAATATTCTTACATTAGTTTTGCTCGGGAATTATTTTTGTATTTGAGAGGAAGAACATCATAGGATGTTGCTACTATCGTTGATTTTTTAAAAAAAATTCTTACTTCATAAGCTTTTTCTGTTACTATTCATTATCCCATAGTATATTATCATTATTTTACAAGCTAAGCTATGATCAGGTTGAGTTATTTACTTTAGGAAAATTGAGGATGGATTTTGGTGTAGACGGTATTGCGTTTTTAATCTGCTCTGACCAAGATGAAATTATTCTTTTTTTGAACAGATCAAGAAGTTAGTATATGTTTACCTGGTTCGATATGCCGAAGAACAGCAGGATCTGGCTCTCCTGTCTATCAGTACTTTTCAGCGGGCTCTGAAGGTAAATAATACAGTAAATGGGCAAATAGCTAGGTTTCTGCATAGTGGAAGGTGTGTCATTTGAAGATGTAAAATAATAATCCATTAAATGGCACAGTAGTGTTTTGAAAGAGTTGAAAGGCCTATTCAATACCCTTAGAAAATAATTTCTATAACTGGGCTTTGCCTTGTATTTTTCAGTTTCTGTGTATTCCTTCATGTTCATTATACTCATTATAATGTATCAAAGAACTCTTCATATTATATCAGTCAGTTGTTAAATTGTCAATGAAAGTGCATAATACTTTTTTAAAGATAGAATTTATTTTATGACTTGTAGTATTTTATTATTATGAAAATCTTAAAACCCAGCATGTTTAATAAGAAATCGTCAACTAGAATTATAACTATTGCTTTTTTTTGTTGTTATTGTTAAAATACTTTTCAGAGAAATAAGCATTTATTTAATCCTCTTTTTCCTCACTCATTTCCATATGCTGGTTGTTTATTTTAAATTAAATAATTTTTTTTCCAGGGGGGAGGGGGAGGCTATTTGTTATACCCTGTAAGCACCTATTAACTGTGTTACAAAGATATCCTTGAAACATTATAAATTTTGATGAACAGTTTTCTATTATTTTTAGGACCCAAATCAACTAATCCGTGCAAGTGCTTTGAGGGTTCTGTCAAGTATTAGAGTACCAATTATTGTACCTATTATGATGCTTGCTATTAAGGAAGCTTCTGCAGATTTATCACCATATGTTAGAAAGAATGCTGCCCATGCAATACAAAAATTGTACAGGTAGGTGCTTTATTAGTAATACCAAATATCTCTAACATTACATGGAATGTTACAGCTGCTAAGGCTTATTTAGCCCTCAGAAAAAGTCTCTCCTTATACTAAATAAACCCAGTGACTGTGTTTTTCTCACCTCAAGCATTGTTTAGATATCTTTAATTTTGTTTAGGTTATAGAGATCCTATATAGTTTTATACTTGTGAACATATGAGGGCCTCTAATAATTCATGGATTTTATGACTAAAATTCTTAAGTCAGACTTCAGATTTATTAGTCTCTCTCTCTTTTGTGCACATATTCATTTATTAGAAATTTATGATATTTTTTGCTTATTGTAGATAGAAATATGCATCTGTCATTCTCTAAATGTAGTACTATACTGTGTTTGCTTGATACTTAAAAAATCATATGATGCCTTGATGTCTGTGGAAAACATATTGTCTAAATAAAATAATTATTATCTGTAATAATTTGGTATTTTCTATCACCATTGTGTAAACTTTTAGTAAGATCATTTTGTAATTCGAATGTTGTGTTATATAATTATAAGATGTATGAAAACAGAAGAGGATATGGTAGTTATTTATAAATGTAACACAAATGTAACTGAGTGAGATATTAGCACATGATACACACATATATACAGAGGTACACTGAAAATGTCTTTGATAGACTAGGGCTCAGAGATGATCAGATGTTGCATAAAGATGTGATGAAATAAGGTAGTTAGGAAAGACTGCTTGTGAAGGGAGATTGGAGCTGGAATTTGAACGAAAAATGATTTGAGTGTTCAGATAGTTAATAATAGTCGATAAACTTTGTGTGTAAAACAAAAACTTATATTCTTACGTTTTCAAGCAAAGTTTGCTTCTCACTCATTTTTTCTTGTTAAAAACTTGCAGAATAAGATTCAGGATCACTATGATTTAAATGTCTATCTCTGGTCTTTATTTTTATCTTTCTAGTAGTAACTCATGCTTTTCTTCTTGCCTTGAATTTACAGTCTAATAACTCATTACTATCTCTTAGTCCTTTACATAAAATGTCTTTATGTCATTAACTTGTCATATCCCTCCTTTAGTCTCTACTTGGAATAGTTCTTCCTTTCTTCAGCTTTAAAGTCAAGTTGTTTAAGATTCATCACTAGACATAAGAAACCCTCCACAATCCTGCTGCTTCCATTGATGCACTTCTTTTTGTCCCCACAATCCCTTATGTGTAATCTCTATGGTGGTATGATTGTTTTGGGGCTTTCTTTAGTAGACTGTCTTATTTATCTTTGTATACCCATTGTTTAGTTTCTCTGTAAATGAGCAACAATGAATTCCATTATATTATCATTAATACTACAATGCTCAGAGCTACTGAGATGCATTTTTGTGCATATGTGAACCCTCACTTACATTGCATGGTTTAATACTTTAAACAGATTTTTGTGGTCTTCAATGTTGATGTAGAATGATACAGTACTCTTATTTGGAGATTTTGTAGTTTGGTTTTGACAGTTTTATATCCATAGTAAAAATGATTGCTATCCTTTTATTTTTCTCCCCAATTAAAAAAATAATCTGTGACTTATCAACTTGTAATTGTTTTCTTAAGACTTTCCAACTTTATTTTAGAGGTGAAATAGTTCTTCAGATACTTTCTTATTGGCATATAACTGGGTTTAATTAATATGAACAACTTGAGAGAGAAAGATTTGGACACATTTGTTGTAAAACTCATTCCATTTTACTTTAAAAATTTTTTCCTGATTTTTAAGTTTTTTCTGTTTCTGTCTTGACATAATTCTGTTTTCCCTCCCCCCTTTTAAAAAGTCTCCATATTCTTGAAATGATTAGTTAGATCAATGATTAGATCGTTTAAATTTAGAATTGAAAGGAAAAAAATCTAATATAAATTCTTTTCTTTTTATGTTTTAGCCTTGATCCAGAGCAGAAGGAAATGTTAATTGAAGTAATTGAAAAACTCCTGAAGGATAAAAGCACAGTAAGTAATATCTTTATGTCAAAGTAAAATTACACTTTATTTACATGGTATCTCATCATTGAGTATTTGATAAAATTATTCTTATTGGTTTCAAAATAGTTTAAGTATTAATGGAGTTCATTAGAATCCTTGAAGAATAAACATTTCCATGTAAAGACAGGAATTGCATTTAGAAATTTAGTTTGTCACAGGTTTCCTCATCAGAGTGAAGAAGAGCAATTTGGGGAAAATTTCTTTTTTAAACTATGCCTAAATTATTGACAAAGTTTTTATTTCAAGCAATGATTTATTAGACTTCTAAAAAGATTGACTCACCTGGGGAAATATTTAAAATAAAGTATTAAAATGACATTGAAAAATTGAGTTTTAGCTTAATATTTATAAACATGCTTTTTACAAATATGAAAAATGTTTTTGTATATCCAAGACTTGTTTTGACTGATAAGAATTATTTTACTGGTTTTAATGGGTCATCTTTGGGGAAGGTGCATATTTCTTCCTCTTCCCTTATTATTTCCATTCTTTGTGTATACTGACTTGATAATAAGATCTAGGAATAGTGATGACCCATGAGGTTTTGGGTCAGACTTCTAGAGGACCTGGTGTAATGTTTTCTTTGATGGGGTTTTTTTGCCCTCACTTATTAGGCTCAAACCTACTGAGGAAAAAGATTCCAACTCACCTTAATATGATGTGACCAGAGAGCTTGTAACATTTGTGTATAGCAGCCATCTAAGCAGTAGTCTCTAGCTCCATGCAGTTGTTGTCAGAGGGCTTAGCATGTGAACTGTCTGTCTTGGAGAATGTTCAATGTATACTTGAGAAGAATGTCTGTTGGCTGAATTGTTTAATCACTTCACATTTGTTAATGTTAACATTTATTTATATGGTACAATTTACAGCTGACATTTGCTTGTTTTTCTGTGTCGCCTGTTCTTTTTTTCACTCATTTTACTTTTATAGCTTTCCTTGTACATTAAGTTAATATGTTCTATTGAATATTTAGATTTATTTAATGATTTTTTCACTATATATTTTCAAATATATTATACATGGAGATTATACTTAGAGATTTTATTCCTAGGCCATGTTACACATTTCCCTTAGTCTATAATATAGCAGAAATATTCATTGCTTTTCTTCTATAGTGGTTGATATAATGTAGGAGGTAAGCAAATATAGATTGAATCAATAAATGAAGACAGACAAAATAAAAAACGTTTTTTATAGGAAAGGTACAGGCAGGAATGCAGGCAAGTAGGCAGTCAGACAGCAAGAGAAAGGAGGAAGAAACATTTTATTTTTATTTTTATTTAGTTGTTCACACTGGTTATTTTCCCTTGGACTTGGGACTCCAACTCAGGAATATGTGGCTTGCTCCATTAGAGGCTATTGACCTAATTCCTACCCCACCGGGGTGTACTTTTTAAAAAAAATCTTCTGTGGGGCATACTTCCTCTCTGCTTCTAGGACCCACATATGTAATAAATATTATTGATATTATGGGTAACTTGATTTTAGTAATAATAAAATCATATTTAGTTTTGTTTTTTTTTTGCTTAGTACTATGGAGAAAAGATCTATAAGAAACATTCCTTATTTTAATGTTATTCACCACTTCTGTTAAATTTTAGACTAAAATAAATTTATGTGACCTAGGTATAAAAGCTCCATTTATAATGTAACTTGTCTTTCCAAACAGATAAGCATGTCACAGGTGAAAACTGCAGTCTCTGAAATTGGACAGAATTGGATTTGTATGCACTTGTCTCTTATTGCTTATGTATTGAAACTGTATAAATTTCAGTTTCCAAATTTCCAGGACTTTTAATTTCTAATATATAAAGTTTTGTTTGGATTGATAGAGCTATTATATATAAAACTCTCAGCACATCATTATAGGGAGGGTAATTGATAGTCCAAATAAGAAATAAATGACTCAAAAAGAATATTATGGACATGATTTTTTTGTAGCTTTGGAATGTCTGTTCTTGATTTCTGGTCATTTATTTCCAAAATATAATAGAAGAAAAAATATTGAGTGCTTGTTGGTACTTAATATTTCTTGAATGATTGTGAAATTAACTTGTAGTATTATTAATAATAGCTACTAGGTATTTTTAATGTGTTACTTTGTAAATAGTTTAGTTCATCCCTAGTGTCATAGGTTAATCTTTAGGAACTTTGATGATTTATCATTTATGAAGACTTATTTTTTCTAAAGTGTTATATAGTATATGTTTATTTTTAAGAAACTGAAAACACTTCTTTATGTATTTATCTATTTTGAATAACAATAGTTTATACTGATACCTCTAATTCCATTTTAATAGCACAAGGTTCATTCTGACTTCCTCTCTTTATGACTTACTTTCCAGCAATAAGAAATCTGACTTCCATTCTACACAATATATTTATGCATTTGCTCAGTCCCAGAATGCATATAAACTGTTCTTGCAAAATTGCTAGTATGTGTCTCTACGGAGGGTAGGGAAATGGAGACTACTAGTTAGAATTGTACTTACCTTTAGGTTTTACTTTTATTGTAAATCAAAATTATTCTATAATGATATCTTGGAACTTGTTTTATTGATATTTAAGAAAGCTATTGTTTCTGTATGGTAATGATATATTCTGTTTCTTCACTGAATTCTTTTATTATTTAATTTAGTTTTATCATTATGGCTTATTCTAGAAAAGGAATCATATAATATGCGTATATAGAAAGTTTTACTTCCCATTTGCCAATCCCATGACTCAGTTTCTCTTGTTTGCTTATATTGGCCCATACCTTTAATACCGTGTTCAGTAGCAATAGAGCTAGTAAGTATACTTGCCTTGTTTCAGTCTAAAGGAAATGCCTGTAATGTTCCTGCATGAAATAAGACACCAACCCGTGAAAATTTTCTCTTTATTTGTAAAATAAAGTAATTTTACATGTGTCTCAGAGTTCATTGATGAGAGTTAGTATTTTCCTACTACATAACGAGCCTTTTCCAATTATCTATTCAGAGTTTATATTATTTTTGTCAATATGGTGGTGTTGTGGGTTTTTTTTTTTAAGATTATTGTTTTACTTTTCAAAAAATGGTGTTGAAAAAACTCTGAACAGCCTTATGCAAAAGCATGAAATTAGATCATTCTTAACACCATGCATAACATTAATTAAAAATGGATTAGAGACTTGGATGTAAGAACAGAAACCATCAAATACTTAGAAGAAAACATAGGCAATGTACTATATGACTTAGAGCTGAGTTTTGGGAACTCAGCTTCAGCAACACAGGAGACAAAAACAAAAATAAACAAATGGGCTATATCAAACTAAAAAGCTTCTGGAGAGCAAAGGCAACTTTAATTAGAACCAAAAGCTAGTCAATTGACCATGAGAATGTTAATAGCATGGTATACATGTGACAAAGGGTTAATATCCAATATATATAAAGAATTCATACACTCAAAAAAAGAAATGACAACCTAATAAAAAATGAGCATGAGATCTGAATAGATATTTCTTCAAAGAAGACATACAGATAGACATGAAAAACATTAATCATCACCTAATTAATATTAGGGAAATGTAAATCAAAACCACAATGAGGTAACACCTCATATCTGTGACTAGATATCAAAAAGACTAGAAACTGCAAATGTTGGTGAAGGTGTGGAGCAAAGAAACTTTTGTACATTGTTGGTGGGGATGTAAATTAGTCCTACCACTGTGGAAAACAATATGGAGTTTCCTCAAAAAGTTAAAAATAGAACTAGCTATGTATTCCACCAATTCTGCTTCTAAGTATCTATTCAAAGAGCATGAAAACATTGAATTCTAAAAGGGGTATGCACTCCTTTGTTATAAATAAACAAAAATTAAAAACTAACAGCATTATTTAAACAATAGCAAAAAGTGAAAACAATGTAAGATGATTAAAGAAGATGTGGTTTATATTTATGTGTACAATGACTTGTTACTCAGCTATAAAAATAAAAGATGCAGTTTGCCATTTGTGACAATGTAGATGGAACTAGAGAGGATTATGCTAAATGAAATGTCAGAAGGAGAAAGACAAATAGCAGATTATTTTGTCATATATGGAATTTAAAAAAGAAAGCCAATGAACAGACAAAACAAAATAAAAATCAATCCTTGGGGCCCTAATTATAGTACTGAAGTTATTTACCACAGGGGAGAGAAGTGGGGAGTGGGAGCGCAGGGTAGTGTGGTCTAATGGACAGTAATGGAGGATTATTAGATATTTTGTGACGGGCATGGTTTGATACATACTTGATAACTAGTAAAGCTGTGTACCTAAAACTTTTTGTGAAACAATGTTACCTCAGTTAAAAATGTATTATAGAGAAGATTAGAGTTTTAAGTATTGTTTCATTATTGCCTTCTCCGGGGATTTCAATTTTTTACAAGTTTTATCTTTTTCTATTTTTTGACTGGAATTTTTATTGTTTCAGAAATAAGCATCCCATCTAATCTGAAATGGTTGGAATAGCTATTTCTGCATTACTGTGATATGAAAATGTCAGGAAAAAACCCCAAACTCCAGTCATCTCAATAATCATACACTTATTTCATTAATAATGATTCTTCTCTATCAGAAAACTTGCAATTGTCATAGAGTTTTTAAATAATGGTGTGTGCAGGAGAGAAGGAAAATTTTGCCAAGGGAAACTTTTAATGAAGTATTTTTTTTTTTACTACATTTTGGATGATGTAGTTCATGATGGAAAATTAGCTTGCCTTCCTTTGTAGTACACAGACTGAGAAGGAATGCAAGAAATCAACTACTAGAATGTTCAAAAACAGATCTTATGCATGTAAAATATACATATCAGGAATTTTATATCTATATATGAATATACACACATAGTATCATGCATTCTCTATGGAATTCTCCAAGTGATTAGTAATCTGGACTGTCCTAACAGTGTTACTGAGATGCCAAACTTGACCCCATCTGTCTACATTGTGAAGACAGTGCTGAGAAGGAACAGCTTGTGAGCCATATTCTTGATTTTATTATGCTTAAGATTTTCGATAAGTTCAGTAGTCAAATATAAAACAAGCAATGACTTGTTTGTTTCCAAACAGCCAGACCACTTTCACTGGTTCATTATCAGTTACAAAGATACAAGGTTCTAAGTTTTCAGAGATAGACTACATATGATCCATGTCTCTCTGGTCTCTCTACCAAATCTCTACCATCACTATGGCATACTTGTTAATAATCTACATTAAAAAATGCAGGTAAACACAAGTTTGCTAATTTTAACTAAGTTTACAAACAGATAAAATATTTCTAACAAGCTTATGTTTCATATTCATTAAAAATTTTATAATTACTTAAGCACGAGAATTGGAAATGTGTGCTTATTTAGAATTAAACTGCTGAATTTATTCTCCAGAAGATAAAGCAGATATGAAACATTACATTATTGGAGCATTTGAAACATGTTGACAAGTTCTATCTTCTAAAATCAACCAAAGCTGCTTGTACAAACTATTTAATAATTATAAATTCTTATTAAATAAGCAAGGTATCTGATGTATTTTAAGAAGTCAGAAGCTGAGTCACTTCATTTTTTGTTGCTTTCATCAGCTTCTAGAATACTGACAACTGGCATACGTACATTTAATGTGCCCATGTAGATTCTCAGCATTGAATTTATAGGATCATGTATTTGAACCCCGTACAATGGTCTTATTTCTGCATGCTTGATTACTTTCTGAGTAGCATTCAGAGGAACATGTTGAAAAGAATTAATCCACTGTAAATTGCTACTGAATACAGAAAGGCACCAGCCTTACTGGTAGATGGAAGAAGCATAGTTCCCAGCGAGGAGAGGACACAAGGGGTACTCCTGTGTTCAGAAGCTTCTCACTGGGTGCACACTTATCCACAGTGGAGAGGCCTCCCATGGTACCTGCTGTGTACCATGTGGTTTTTGATGAAAAGAGGCCTCCCTAATAGCATCAGAGGAACCATTCCTGCACCCATCGCACCAGAATGTAGTCACCATGTAAGATGCTTTGGGCCTGGGCTCTGGTCATATGGTACCAGCATTCCAGCTGTAGTTATAGATACAAAGGTTATTGTTACCCAAGAGCTTTTCATCATGAAATCCTTCTGCACACTGCCAGGGCAGACAAAGCTGTTAAACCAATACTTCCTACTAAGTACATGTAGTTAGAATGAATTCTATCCCTCACATACTGAGACCAATTTACAACCTTTTCAATAGCTCCAATCTCACACTTTCCCAAGCCATAGTAACACATCTCCAAAACCAACAGAGGCTTCTCTAGCAATAAACCATCTTCCCATTTATCAATTTTAAATATTTTTTCTATTGATGATTTCAGTGCTGCCTCTGAGTTTTCTTGGCCAGTTTCCACACATTGGATCCCATTTCTTGTCCTGGTGGCATATTTTCTGTTGGGTGAAAAGTGCTAGTGATTCTTTGTGAGGAGTTCTTCGCAGCAGGGAAGACGTTGATAAAAGCTGGGTGGAAAGTGCTAGAAGGTAGTGTCCAGAGACACAAATCTTGTGACCAGCATGGTGGTACAGCAGGTTTACCAAACGGGCCTGAAACGCTAGGTTCTTGGTCACCTCATTCGTGAAGTTCCCTTTCCTGGCTGCACATCTCCTTTACCTTTCACCTCCTTGTCTTACTTTTCAACTACTTTTTCATAAGCTGCTTTCTTTACCTCATTTTCATTCTTTTGTTTCTTTTTCATTTGATAATCCTTATTAAATTTTTATTAAACTATTTTCTTATTGCAATACCCTCCAATTTAAACATCCTATTTGATTATTTTTCCCCCTGTCAATTTCTACCTGGTTTCAATAAGCTGCCTTTTTTTTTGTTGTTTTAAAGATTTTTTTTTATGGGTCATTTTCATTTTTTGATTTTCTCTTTTCAATACTCATTGTTTACTTGCAACTTTACATTTCTCTGAACGAGATTGGTGGCTTGCATTTGAGGTCATTTGCAAGATTGCGAGCATACAAGAATACCCCGTTAGAATAGCTAAGTATGCTTTTTTTAATTAGATGACTTTTTAGAAATAGAGGGCATACATAGGAATGGGTATTATCCTATAATTCACATTTTCTTTTGTAGGATCCTTAATTTTTTTCTCTTATTTCTTAAAAAAACCTTAGAGTTTCTAAGGCAATTCATCTTTCTCTACCTCTTTTTTAATCTGTTTTTATCTTGAACCTTTTCTTTCCCAAAATAGTCTCACTGAATCTTCTTTTCCCTTGAAATCCTTCCCTGTTATCCATTCTGAGCTACCAGGAATCTTTTCATTATTTTCATGCTTAGGATGCTCTTTCAGTAACTCTTCTCTGTGTTGTTTGGTCAGTTTTTTTCAGACTTTGAAGGTTTGTGATATAAACTGCAGGATTAGGATTCATTTTTCTACTTATATGTAATTGGACATTTGAAGATTCTGTTTTTTTTAATTATGCTTAGGACATAAGACAAAGTATCTTTTTGATTTTTCTGGGTTTGGTTTGGGAGATTCAGATTTACTCTGATACTGTTAACTTTTCTACTCATTTTTTGGTCATTTTTCCTTTGTATGATTATAATATATTGTAGAAAGGTTTAAATCCAGTATCTCTACAGATATTAATAGATCTTGTCTTTGTTATTGCTTCTTCTTAGATGTTATTCTTTATGAAAGAAAGCTGTATTTATTCTCCTCTCCAAATTAATATATCAACTTAATCACATTTAAAATCAATAAAAATCCCAAATCATTTTTGTTTAAAATTTTTTCTAATTAAATGAACCAGGTTTAATTTGCTTCCACATTTCATAAAAGAAATTTGTTTTCATTATTAACATGGTGATGACACTGCTGTTTGCTGCTGATCATTCTAAACTTGACAAATGTTAATCTGTTTAAAATACTTAATTTATTTAACCTTTGTTGATTTTAAGATAGTCTTCTGTCACTTTTTTTAGTCTAAAAAGATTTTCTTACAGTTGAGATCCCAAAGAAAATTAATTCTATAATTCTCATTTTTAGGAAAGGTGGAGCTATGAACACATTAAATATAAGAATGTTTTTTCCATTTTATTAGAGAAAGACTAGTATTTGTCATGATTAGTTCCTTCTAAAAATTAATCACTTTAGGCTTAAAAATATAGTTATAATTCTATAACTCATAGAACTTTTTGTTATGTGGTAACTGTTATCTGAAGGTATCTGTAAATTTTAAAAGATATAATAGAAACCTCACAACTATAGTAAATGAAATTAAAAGGAAACATTTTATCTATGTTTTATCCTCATTCAGCTGTTGGAAGTTTTCTTTAGTTTCTTCATTGTATATTTTTAGATATATCATTTTTATCCTCTAATATAGCCTGAATATTTTAATCTGTACTACAAACCTTTTTTAATATTCAGTTATACATTCATTTGAAAATATTTAGTTTCATCATTTTTCTTTAAAACGTAGGAGTCTATATCTGTTGAGCAATTTAAGCATCATAGTAGATATTCTCTCTTATTAGAATATCTCAAAATAGGGTAGTATTTATTTCCTTTTCCCCTCAGGTTAATTTTAAATAAATCATTTTGATAGCATTTATCTTTCTAATGTATATAGTTTCTTAGGAAAACAAATTAGAACTTAGAACAATACCTTCTGAAAACTGAGCTGTTTATATTTTTTGATAAAAGTTTCCTCTCCTTAATTTAGCCACAAAATGATGCTTAATGAATATATTCAGAGTACATAGCTAAATTGTGGGGGTAGGATACCATTATATAAGTTATTGATTTAATGTTGGTAAAAGCTTCACTGTGTGGGCAAAAAAAAAACACCCCTCTGGTTTTGTGCAGATGTTTTATTGTGATAGATCTATTATCCAGCTATTAGAAGATAAATGACTGATCTTTTCCATTTTCCATGCCTCAAGAAAATTGAAATAAGAAGAGGAATATCATTTGGGCTGTATGATTAGGGCAGGTTGGATTGCCATTAATTTAAGAGAAGAAAATCTTGGCAGCATTGGCTAACTTATACCATATTATCAATCAAGCCTTGATGCACTTCTTGTGATGACCCAGCACTCTCAGGTTTTTGCAACGTTAATTAGAATTCATAACAAAATAGATGCAAGGAAACGTTTTGTACCCTTCATAATTTTATAGAAAATTTATTGTTATTAGAGGAACCATTTGCTTAGTGTGATTTTTTTCATTACCAGCTTGTCAACTAGCATAGATAATCTGGAGAAAATATGAACTCCATAGATGGGGTGTCACTTTTGTTGATGGTTCATGTAGTTTACCTTGGAGCACAACTAATGGCTGAAGTTCATAGCAACAGCACAGGAAAACGTGGCAACCAAGGGAAGATAAATGAACCATGTTTATTGCATTAATATAAAAAATACATAAATGGAAAACGGCATTTGAATTTGATGAGCTCATTGCTAGTTTTGTTGGAGTGATTTATTTTTCCCCTTATCTGAAAAGCTACTATTGACACAGTGAGATGGAAATTAACTGTCAGTTTTTGGGAAACCAGTATTTTTGGTTTTAAAATCTGAGTAGATCATTTTATTTCAGTGCTGGAAGTTTTATAGACTATTGACTAGTTAATAAATCAAAGTTATCAATTATTATTGTAGTGTTTAGCGTAGTGTCAAATTGTTAAAAACCATATAATGAAATACCCAAAATGGTTAGCTTTACTTTGTGAATGTAATTTTCTTTAATCTTAATTATTTTTGTTTCCTTAAATTTTACTTGTATTTAATTACTTTCTTTCTTTTTTATGTTATTTGTTAGCATTTTAAGGTTATTTTGTGCTGTACTTTTACTAAATTTAATACCATGACCATGCTCATATATTAATTGTTCAGAGTCTCACACATCTGAAAAACAAAATCTTTGTGTTTAAGGAAGATAACTTTGTATTTTACATAGTATTTCTTAATCAAAATTTTGTTGTATTATTTTAATTTTATGGATTATATTATCCTAAATTGTATTTGTTGTTGTACTTTAATACTTTTTTCTAATTGATATGTATCTTTTAATAGGAGCATAACATATAAAAGTTATACATATGATATAGATATATTTGACAAATACCAAGTTATTCTGTGAGTTGATGTTATAAACTTACTTGTTTTATAGGCTTTTTAAATAATACTAATTCTAAACCTTTGGAAGTGATTATCACAGAATATAATTTCCCAAGAGTAATTTATATAGAAGATAATAAAATGTAGTAAAAACACAAATTAAACTTCCTTTCTATAACAATAGCAAATAGAAAATTATTCGCATAATGCATTTTATTTAGTTCACACAAATAATCAATTCTTTGCAGTTTTGATTGAGGTGCATACATGCTGGGACCAGCAGGCACCAGTACATGGGCAGGGCTGGAGTCAATAAATGCGGCTTCACGTTTATACTGATTGGTAATTCATAAAATCCCCACAGGACCAGAAACTTGTTTAGCATAATAGCAAGTCTATATTCTGAGCTGTTTTCTTTCAATTGTATTGTTGGTTACATATTAATAAACTAAATGTCAGCCAATAGACGGACAAACACTAACAATATGAATATCATTGTATCTAATATTTTTCAAAAAGTACCATTTTGGTAACTTATATTTCTATTTAATTCTTTTTTTATGTCATTGGGGAAATTGTAGATACTAAAATGAAGATCCCTAGTGTTTAGAAAGAATATGATATTAATTTATTTTTTTTCAAAATTATGTTATAGTGTTGACTAACTACATACCTATCATTGATAGTTACGTAGGTGTATTTGTGTATTATATATTTTGCTTAGCTTGCATCTTTATACCCCCAAAAACTTTAAATTCGCTACTTTATAAAAGCATTACAATTCCAAAAACCAGTATTTACGGTTCTTTAATTGGTCTTTGAGAACACTGCTTTTGTTGTCATTATAATATTTCAACTTACGCATAATGTTACATAAACGATAATGTACTAAAATTTTAGCCTTGAGTTGTGTTTGTAAATAAATTATATTGGTAAAAATTAAAAGATTCAAGATATGAAAATGTTTTCATACTAAAGACATGAGATCCTCACATGTACTTTAAGATAAGCTCATTGTGGAATTATTGTCATTCTCATTTAAACTGACATGATGTGATTCTTATTGTTTTGATTCTTTTCCTGAATATGTTTATGTACTAAATAGTGACTCTAAAGATTTGAATTTAGGTTAGCTTTAAAAATGAAAATGTACATGATTAATGTGGCTAATCCATATTGAAAAATTTATTATAGTTTATTGAACTTTAACATGACAAAATAAATTATTAGAATTTCTAATGTTAAAAATTCTGATTCCTTTACTTCAGAAAGGTATTATTTTATTAGATGTTACAACTGTTAAGATTATTCTTTGTTCTTCAAACAGGAACAGTCATTTTATTTATTACATAAGAAAATACTTTAAATATCAATTGTCTTAACTAATTACATTGAATGCCTGAGTAGAATCTTTGATGGGGGGAGAAAACATTTTTTTAATGAGTTGCTATTTTCTTCTTTTCCAGCTTGTAGCTGGCAGTGTTGTGATGGCTTTTGAGGAAGTATGCCCGGATAGAATAGATCTGATTCACAAGAATTACCGCAAGCTATGTAATTTACTAGTTGACGTAGAAGAGTGGGGACAGGTTGTCATAATCCACATGCTAACTCGATATGCTCGTACGCAATTTGTTAGTCCTTGGAAAGAGGTAAGTGCTAAACATCCATTTACTTATAAAATATCAGAATTATGCATATTTAAGGCAAAGTATTTTCTTTATGTTCTTTTGGAAAATAGAAAGCCCACGTAAATGCAAGAATAATGATTTATTGACATAATGGTTGATCCATATTTAATATTTAATTCCATAGTATATAAACTTTTTGTATTTCTGGCAAGAAGCTCTTGTTAGGAACAGCAGCATGATAAGTGTTTGCAGTGACATTGCCAAATCATGTCTGTTTTGTTTTCGTTACTGTTTTATTCACACCCAACTATGCTAGGGACTCACTTGTAAAAGCAAGTAATGTGACTCTAACACATGTGAATTTATAATAGATAATTTCTCACTTTATAGGTCAAATACAATTAAAACTTTTTTTTATGTTGCATGGGAAAATTATTTAACACTTCATTATACAGTAGATACTGCACAAAGAATGATTATTTATAGATATTTCATCTTGTTGCTCCAAGACTCCTAAATTTCAAAGCATTTGGCCCAAACTCAGTGGCAGTATGATTTTTTAAAACACATATTTTAAATAAATGCAGTGCTGAAGAGTATAAATTAGGAGAGTAGTACTGAAAATTGAAAAGCTAAGGCTGTCCCAAGTCAATATGAAGTAGAATTTTAAATGCCGTTGAACTTTTACATTACTTTTTCCCAGTTTTACATTTCTAAAATCTTTATTTTCCTTTTTTTAACTTAAACTGGTGGAATTTTAGTAAAACAATTAAATGTATCTTAAAGTAAAATTATTTGTTTTCTTTGTGCAGATTAACACTAAAAACATACTTTATTCTTTTAATCATATTAGCAATATAGTAAATTTATTACTTAATTTACAATCGAGATCTTAGTGTATATTTAAGTGTAATTTTAAAGAAATCATTAAACATATGAATAGCACTCTCATTCTGATTGTGATTGTTTTTGGTTTTTTTACAAAGCAGTATTACAGATTTTAAATATCAGCTGTATAAAAATATTAAAGGCCAATTCCCCATACATGCCACTGGTTTATGCAGAAACTTATGTATTGGCCTGTAGTGTTCAGTACATGTTGCTTTTGTTAATTAGAATAAAGTGACAGAAAAATGTATATAAAATAGAAAAATGCTTATAATATTTGCTTTAGATGTCATTTTCAGATATTTAAGGATTTTAAATATTTAAAATATTCATTAGTGTTTTCTATATTGACTTATTAGTATTAAAAAGTATTTTAAAATATTTAAAATATATCATTATCCAGAAACTATTTGTAATAATGATTCCATCTTTAGTATTTAAAAAGCACTTAGGTTATTCTACTTAAAAATTGAGGTATGTTTTTAATTACTCTTATATAAAAATCTTATGTCACATAGGGCTTTTAAATTGAAGACATGTCCATTCTTTCTTTTATTAAGTTAACTTTATTTACTGCTAAGCCAAGTAAACTTTTGATACTTGCTCAATTAAGCACCATGTCCATGCTGCAAACATCTTGTTCTACTCATATACACAGTAACTTTGACAGGAGGTTTTGTTGCTAATAGCTGTTAGTTTCAGATTAGTCAGTTCCTTTCCAGAATGCTACTGAGATTTTTTTTTACTTTGGCAAGGTTATAGGTAATTGTGTGTTATATAAATGCTGGTATTACACAAAATTTAAAATTTTGCTTTCCTGTCTTCACCAAATCGTTTTCAGTGACTATGTGTCAGTGGTCCTTTGCTTTGTCATTATGTAGACTTTGGAATCAGAATGTATTTTCCTTGCCATGTCTTCTGAAAATATGTATTAAGACTTTAAAATCTCTGATTTTGTAGTTTGTTTGCATTTGTTCCTTGAGTTTTATCATATTTTTTATAGAATTCCTTTTTAAGCTATTTGCAAAGCAAGGAAACAAAATTCTGCACTGCCATATACAGTATATTTACCTTTTGATGGATAATTTGAGAAATTGGGGCTGTATGCATTCTTTGTCTTTTCACATGATAACTGTGAACATTAACTATCAAGAACATAAAATGAAACCTGATGATTCATTGTCCCAGGTGTACTGGAATTGGGCTAAATCATTTAGCTTTGCTATTTACTTGAAATCTGACCTTGGCATTACTCTGAATTATGTGGTTAATAAACTAATTCCATGTTTTTCAAACGTGTGCTCTCAGTTGTCAGGATGCTGTAATCTGCCACAAGAACAACAACAAAGGGGATGTGTACTCCCCGGGCTCTTGCCATTGTTCCACACCAAGCGTCTTCACCTTTGCCTGCCTTTTACGTGCAGCTTTACGTTTGATTTCCTTTGAGAAAGATTCTGTGGTTAACGAAGGGGCAAAAACTGAAAGAAAAGAAAAGCAAGCCAAGAAAGGAAGGAGGGAGGGAGGAAGGAGAGAAGGCAGTCCACTTAAATAGATTTCTAAGGGTTAGACTGATTTTGTGTATGTGTGTGTATAAATGATTTATTTCTCTATTGCATTGCTATATTAATTTTAGGATATTGAAATCATACCATAAAGTGTATGTATTTTACACCACATCCACCACCAGAATTCTAGTGTCCTTTACCATCACTGTCCTCCTTTCCTTCCTTCCTTTCCCTTCCCAACCTCCCTGGTAGCCTGTCTTGCTTCCTGTGAATTCCTTGGCGTTTGTCTGTTTGCTTTGTTTCTTCCTTCATATTCCACATAAGAGTGAAACCATCCTGTACTTCTCTTTTTCTTTCTGGCCTGTTTCACTTAGCTAATCACCTCTGGTTTGTTTAAGCCACAGTGTTATCTTTTTTTAACACCTGCGTAGAATTTCATTGATTATACATGCCATAGCTTCTTTATCCAGTCATCTGTTGATGGGCATTTAGGTTGTTTCTGTCTTGACTGGTGAAGTATGCTGTTATGAGCATAAGTGTGTAGGTATTTTTTGATTTGAGTTTTTGTATTCTCTGGGTATATGCCTAGAAGTGGGATTACTGGATCAAATGGTAGAGCCATCTTTACTTTTTTGAGAAATCTCTATACTCTTTTCAGAAAAAGTTGCAATATTTTGCATTCCCACAAGCAGTGTAGGAGAGTTCCTTTTCTCCACAGCCTCTCCAACAGTTGTTGCTTCTAGTCTCTTTGATATATTCTCATTGGTATGAGGTAATAATTCATTGTGGTTTCTATTTACGTTTTTCTGATGATGAGAAATGACACTATTGAATATGCAGTTAGGTCAATCACCTCTGAAGGAGCTCGGCCCACGTACCGCTGGGTTTATGTCCCGGGTACAGGGGGAAGCAACCAGTGTGAACAACTAATATAAATGAATGAATGAATAAATAAAAATATTTTTTGCTTATCTCAGTAGGTTTCTGTGTGTTTGTTTATTGTGTTCCATTAAAGCTAATTTTGAAGCCACCCCTCCCCCATCCATAGTGCTTACAGGTACTTCAGTTGGCTAGCAACTATGATTAAATTTGCCTTTAAAGAGAAAAATGTTTCTCATTGAATTCTTTAAATCATGTTTGTGTTTAGGTGCTTGACGGGTATCAGTATTGTTTGAGGAATTGAATATTGTAGAAATACTTTCTGAGATAAACTGGTGTACATGTTTTTGTCAGTAAATTCTCAAATGAACACATCATATACAAGCTGGCTTCTTCAGCAGCAGAAGAGATTTTTAATTTAGTTTATTTACATCATTATAGATCAGTATTTAGGCTGTTTATATGTAAATGTATGATTTGAGGAACAATGAAGTGTTAACAAAGTAGATTGCAGTCATATCAATTGCAGTGCATTTTCCATAATTTTTCTAACTGACATCTTTGATGATAAATAGTGGATGCCAAGTCAAAGCCGATTATACAGAGCACTAGGAATTCATGGGGCTGTCAGGGAGAAGACCGATTGACTTTAAATTTACATATTAATGAGAAGATTTGTTAAGAGGGTACTTGACTATAGAAAATAACAGCATATTTATAGGGCACGACATTTTATAAATAAAGCTGATGCAGGAAAATGGAAATTAAACCTTTTAGGTTAATAAATTCAAGAGACTGCTAAAATGCATATTTGCATTTTTATTTTCTTAAATTTACCTTTCTCTTTGAAGTCCATGTGAGTTTTTTTAAAATTCTATTTCAAGTTTGTATGATTTTCAAGGATATAAAATTACTTTTTTTGTCATTCCAGCATGCTATGGGAGAATTTTTGAAGCATAATGTACATCTCTAAGACAAAAGTTGCTTTTGTAAAATTAATGGATTAAAAAAAAGTTATCAGAGAACAAATTTTTAGAGTGATTGAAAAGACCCTTTAAGTAGCATTAATTATAAGCTAAAATAAAACTTTGACACTGTACTTGACAGGAGTGTTTTTAATGTTATGAATTTAATCTCTTTAAATTTGAACTTTCTCTAGGAGATGACAGTTTTGTATAAATTATCAAAATATTACTTTAGTAAAATTTGGAATTTACAATTTTATGTGTCCACGGTTACTTTTTTTGCATATAAATCCAAGTAATAGTCATCTGGGTAGCAGTGTGTGATGCCACTTTGAAATTTGGAGTGATGAATTTATATTAAACTCTCAAAATATTTGTACTTCATTGATAAAACCATATATAGGCATGAGAAAATTCCAGGAACCCCTGGTGACTCAGGCGTTAAGTCATCTGTTGGGGTGTACCCCAGGTAAAACCCAAGAATCTGCGTTTGAGGCTTGGGACCAGAAGAACAATCAACAATGAACAAATTAATTAAAATACTTCTCTTCTTTTCTTGTCTATCTGCCTGCCTTCTTTAAATTTAAAAAAAAAAAAAACTAGGAAAATAGAATTCGTAGTTTAGAATTTTGTTTAGTTTAAAGTTACATTTCTGCATCTTTCAGGGGTCACTATGAGAACATACAATTCAGATACATACGTTTTAGTGAAGAATTTTCTAAAATTAAAAAGATGTGTACTTTGAGATAATAGTTCAAAATTTCACACCTAAATTCTGTCTTAGAGGACCTAAGTGTTAGAGATTATTTTTGTTTTAATTTTTTTTTTAACAGAAGTTTTCTTTGTAAAATAAATGTTGTATTGCTTCTTAGTAGTGGATTCTTTTTGAATTTTTGAATCTTGCTATGGTATGGGATTTTTTAAAACAAAATAATGAAGTGTTGTAGTAGAATCCAATTTTAAATGTGAATAAAAACATTTTCTGAGGCACGCCCTGCCCTGGTGGAGCAGTGGTTAGGCCAGTTGCCTCTGAAGGAGCAAGCCACATCCTCCTGGGTTTGAGGCTCAGCAGGGGGTCATCAACTAGTGTTAACAGCTAAATAAAGATTGAAATGCTTCTTCTGGCTCCTCTTCTGCCTGCCTTCCTACTTGCTTTCATTCCATTCTGTACCTTTCCTTTAAAAAAATTTTTTTGAACAGTCTGTGGCCGCTGTCTCTGAAAGGTTTAGTGTGTATTTTATTGGACAAATATAGAACATCAAAGTATGTGCGGATTTTGAAATGTCTCCCTTCCCTTCATTGGTTATGAAGCATTTATTTTAAAGGTTCCTTATTCTTTTGTTGTTTATAATTCATCTTTGATTCAGTTTTTTGAAACGACCATTGTTTCATTTTTTATATTTAGGGCACACTGGTGGCTTAGCAGTTACATCTGCAATCTCTGACTGGCATAGTCCACATACATCCCAAGGATCTCCAAGTTTGCAGCCTGGGGCCAGGGGAGCAGCAAGACGAGCAACTAAATAAAATAAAGTGTCTTCCTTCTCTCTCTGCTCATTTTCGTTTGTGCCTGTAGCTTTCCTTAAAAACAAACAATTATGCAGGTGACATGTACATTAAAAAAAAATTAATTAAGTAATAATACTTCAAGCTTGATAAGAAACATTTTTCTGTCTTCCCTGTTGACATGGTGCACTTCTGGACCTGCCCTGCAGGGCAGGGAATGAAAGAAAAGGATTACTTGAGACCACAATTGTGAATCAAGAGAGGTGATGGGAGTGTAGTGGACTAGTTCCACTATGGCTTCCGAGTTTCCTCGGACTCCTGTATTTATTGGCAATGATTGCAACATTGAAGGCATAACATTATAGTTCAGCAGATAAATATCTAGTATATGTGACAGACAGCGTGGGAAAGAAAGCAAGTATGCAGGAGACCTTGAGTCAATGTATTGGGCAGTAGGGAGTGTGATTGCAGCAATGTTTATTAGTGGATGTCAGCAGTTGAGCCAGGACGAGCAGTGTCAAGTCTTACAGTAAAGCTAATGTTGGGCCATTTCAGCTGATAACATCCCCTTGGCCTGTTCCCTGTTTTCAGGAGAACTGGTGGGGCTTCACTAAAGCCAAGGCATTGGGTCTCGGGCCAAGAGGGAACTGCTACATCTTTTGTCGGCATTTGCAAAATCACACACAATACATTCAAGCAGTTTCTGGTGGTACCACACACAGTACATCCAAGCAGTTTTCTGCTGTCATTTGTGCAGTCACACATTATATATGCAAGCATGTTGTCTAGAAGTCATGGTCTGGAAGTCATACTACAATATATGTAGTTGATTTTATTATGACTTTATGAAAATTATTCTGACTAACAACAGTTCATCCTTTTTTTATGGAAGCTTTCATTCTTATGATAAAAAATTGCCTCATTTTAAATTTGCCTAGTAAATATAATATCACTGTTACAAAGTATACAATTTCCAACTCAGAATATTAAATACTGCCCAAATATTTTCTGTCTGTCTGTTAAAGTACTTCTAGTTGCCTAATACGAGTTCTCAGATTTTGTTCAGAGTAGTGACACATCCAGTTAAAAGCAACTACTTGAGACTTCCTTGGAATCAGAAATGGCTATATGACCCTGTTGTAGAAACTTAAATATTCTACTGGGTTTCTGGGAAAACTGTTATATTTACTTATTTGACCTTTTATTATCATTCCTTTCTGGAATGTATGTGTGATAATAGGTGGTATAGCAGCATTTTACAGGGTAAGGCCACATTCTGAAAGTGAATGGAGGTAAAAAAAAATTGCAAAAATGTTCTCCTTATGGAGCTACCTATCTTGATATTTCTATTACATTTACCTAAACACAGAATATGTATTATAATTGTCAAATGCATCAGATATTCCAACAGCTTCATAATCTTTCAGGAGACTTCCTATTCCTGGAATTTTATATAATTAGAATTGTGATTATGCTTTTTGGTGTAGGTCTTCACTCAGCATATTATTTATGAAATTGACCTACGTTGTTGCAGTTATTAGTAGTTCTTTCATTTTTATTGTGCAATAACATTTCGTGTTTATATACCATATTTTGTCAATTTTACATTGTGAACACCTGGGCTATTTTCAGTTTTTGACCCACTAGAAAGAAATCTGCTGAGAACATTCTTGTGTAAGTCTTTTTGTGGTGATTGCTTTTGTATCTTTGGTTAACACTTAGATAACGAATTGTTAGATGATAGGGTAGATGTATTTTATTTTTATAAAAACTTACCAGACATTTTCCCAGAGTATTTGTACAATTGTTTTAGTTTGCTAGGGTTGCCATAAAGTATACCAAAGCCTGGTGACTTAAAAAATAGAAGTTAATTTTGTCATAGTTGTGGATGCTAGAAGTTCAAGATCAAAGTTTTTTGGTAGGTTTGGTGTCTTCTGAGGCCTTTTTTTTGACTTATAGAGGTTGCCTTCTGCTTCAAACTTACATGATCTTTCTTTTGTGTGAATGCATCCTGGTGTCTGTGGCTGAATTTCCTTTTATACGGATAACAGTTACATTGGATTAGGGTGCATGCTGACAGTCATATTCAGAGGTACTGAGGATTACAGATGAGCATATGAATTTTAGTGAGTTACCATTCATGTTACACTCACTGCAACGTTTAGAAATTCAGTTGCTCCACATCCTTGCCAACATTTGGTGACTGTTAGTATTATTTATTTTAGCTGTTCTGTTAGATTTTAGCTATACTTTTACATGAGTTTTCTGAACTCTATAAAGGATTTTTTCATTTTTCAGCAACTTAAACTTATAAAATGAAGTCCCTTCATTCTAGAGGATCTTAGTTAAGTAATTTAAGGGCCAAAGTTGAGGTTGGTGCTTTCTAGTCTCTCCTGTTACATACTCACACCCCCTACATATATTCATTTCTCTCTCTCTCTCTCTCACACACACATACATATCTATCTTTATCTCTGTTTGACGGTCACAGATTATACTTCCTAATGCTTGAACTTTGAACTTTTCTGTACACCCTGGAACCTTTGTTTCCAGTGCTACACAACTCTTTGTGGATTTGTTTTTATTTCTCTCAGAATAGAATTTCCATGTTATATAGTAAATATGTGTCCTGTCCCTGCTCACTTTCATTTCCTGATCCTCAAATGCAATTAGTTCTCTTTAAGCTTTATCTTCTGCTGGTTATCCTCATTATTTTAAAAATAACTTGCATGTATAACTTTTTCTAGTGACAAAGTGTATCACATAATTTTAGATATATAAATATTTTGGAATTAATGAATAAATGATTTCTCTTTAAAATATGACATTTTATATAAAGAATTTTTTATTATCTAAATTTTTTTGCTTTAAAGATTTTAAGTTGATGTTTCATTGAGTCATAGTTTCCTATCCTCAGTTTACTATGGGTACAGATTTGTTTTTTCTATTTAAGCATTAGAATTCCCCATAAGGTTAAAAAAAATATTGATTTTTTTTTCCAGCCTTTATGAATGTTCAGCTATACGGCAAAACCTCTACTCTAACTTTTTTTAATGTCCTAAAAGAGAATTAAATTTATCCATTTAATTTCGATAGACATTTACTCTCTTTAATGTATTCTCTATTTTAGGGGTTAAGGTAAGGAAAGAATGAATGCATGAGGAATCATGATTAGTTCTACTTAGGTTGGTTTTAATTTTGTTTTGTAATTTATAATTGAAAGAGAATCACTCTAAAATGCGTTCTGCTTAACAAAAAGCAGGTCTTATTTGTTCCCTAGCATTACATTGACATTAGTTAGTTTGAAATAATTGAAACTTTTCTTTCTCATGTCATGGAACCATTCCTTATACCCAATTTCAGCATATATCATGAATATATTTTATTTAAAGGACATCAAATTTGGAAAATGCCATATGTGGATCCTCCAGATTTATCCATAACAAAGTTTAGAAACTGCTGCATTCAGAGAGTTTGTTTCTTATACATTGGAGCTGAACATATAGTTATAAGAATGAGAAGTGCTGTGGGCAATTGAACACTGAATTTTCATAGCGTCTCAACACAAAAGTCACTGGGCACAGGTGTTTCTGTAATTGTGATATATTGGGAGAGTTCAGTGTTCAATGGTCCTCAAACGCACACTTCCTTCCACCTGTGTGGTATAGTGGTCACTGGGCTGTGGTATAAAACATATAAAGTAGAGAACATAGCACTTACCTCGTAGAAGGAAAAAAAATCTCCAGCTGTTATACATATCATGTGTTGTTTTACAAACGTAATTTTTAGGGGAACATACTTCTCTCTTTTTTCCCTTTGAGAAAGTATTACATTTAAAATTTTATTAAGCATGACATTTTGTTATAGGGGTTGTATTTCTCTGATATGTCACCCATATGGAGTAGCTTATTTAACTAGGTGATTATGATTTTCCTAATCACCTACCTACCTAGTCTTGTCAGGATTATCTAACCCAGTATAAGTGAGAGGTACTAGCACTGTATTTCTGTGGTATAGAATGAATATTTGTGTCCTCTAAAATTCATTTGTTGAAGCCCTAACTTTCCAGTATGATAGTATTTTGAAGTGGGGATGTTAGAAAATAATTAGGTTTAAATGCAGTCAAGAAGGTAGAGGCTTAAGATGAAATAGTGTCCTTATAAGAAGAGGGATCAAAGAGTCTGCTTCCTCTGTCTGCCACCAGAACACAGTAAGAAGTCAGCTTTCTGCAAGCCAGGAAGTGGATTTTCACTAGCACCTTGATTTTGGACTTTCCAGCTTAAAACTGTGAGAAATAAATACCTGTTGTTTAAGCCATCCAGTTTATGTTTTGTTTAGTTGACTGAGCCGTCTAGTGCAGTATTTTAGATGGCATGAGACTGTTATAATGTATTCCCCTGAACAGCTGCTGTTTTTTGTTATTGTTGATTTTAGACCCCTGACCTGGGACCCTTAGCTGCTCAACCACTTGAATCACACACAGGGTGCACCTACATAGCCTTTAATTATTATATAACAGTCTGTGTTCACAGCACACGACAGGTACTTTTTTGTCCTGGATGGTGCTAGTGCTCCCCAGTCTACCTTGGAATTCAAAAAGCAGGTTGCTACATTTAATATCTTTTTCTTGACTACTTTAAATGCCAAGTTAATATAGAGATGATACAATGAAGAATTATAATTCCTGGCCCCTGGATGGTGGATAAAATTCTGGCCCTCCCACTTTTAGTCTCTGTGATTATTTTTTTGATATTTTATTTTTAAAGGAATTTTGTATCATAACATTATATAGGTTCATGTAATTATTAATGATTTATGTAAACTGTGCACTTAGTCTCTCATCTGTGAAAATGATAGTAAATACCTGTTTTGCTCACTTTGTGGGATTGTTTTAAGGATTCATGGAAACATTTGTGAAAATGCATTTCCAATATTAGAGAGTACTCAGCTGAAGTTGCTTTTTATTCTTCTAATTCCAGTGTTACTAGTCACATGTTATAAAAGCAGTTGCAGAATATTTGAGTCCTTCATCAATTTTTAAGTATAGGCAGATTTTGCAATGTGTAGCTTTTAACATGTCAGTTTTATTTTTCTTTATTTTTATTTTTTATGAACTGACAAAAAGATCATAGTTTATTTTTATTTCTTAGGTAATCTGTTCAGGTAAAATGAGCAAGTCTCTTTATGTCCTTTTAAAATGCAAGAATTATTCTCAGGTTACAGAATTGTGAGTTCAGACTCCTTATTATAGTTTTTGTAAATATTTATCTTTGGTACATTAGGTACAAAATCTGAAGATTAAAACTTAAGTATAATTTTGCACTTTATTCTGCAAATTTTTGTAGTATACTACTTTAGAGATGTAGAAAATATGCCTTTTTAAAATAATTTGTGAAGTAAAATGTAATTTTCGGTGAGCTTCATAAAGCCTGTATTTAATGTAATAACATTTCTCTCCACTGGAAGTGAATGTTTTAGAGCAAAATGAAAAGCTAATTTTATTATGTTATTTTTATATTAGCATTTGGCATACCCATGACTGAAGGGAGTCCTATTTTCATATAAGATAGGTTCAGTAATATTAAATTCACAGGTTCTATTTTTGAAATAGATTTTATTTTATAAAGTAGTTTTGAGTTGACAATGAAATAGGGCAGAAAATGGAGGGAGTTCCTATATTCTCCTTGACCTTACATGCACAGTCCCCCCACTATGAATATCCTGTACCCCAGAGGTACATTCATTACAACCAGTGAACATGCATTGATCCATTATTATCAGTTGAAGTCCACAGTTTACTTTAGAATTTACTCTTGTTATTGGACATTCTATGGTTTTGAGTAATACATTGTAGTTTTACTTACTGCGTAGAATCCTTTTTGTTCTGCCAGTTCTCCCTTCTTTCCCTGGGAATTATTAGCTCTTTTTCTGTTACCCAGGAATTGCTTTTCCAAAATATATACACTGTAACCTTTCTAGTTACCTCTTTCTAACTTTGTAATTTGCACCTAAGGATCTAACACTTTTTCACATAGTTTACTAGCTCTTTTTTTTTTTTTTTTTTTTTTTTTTTTAGATCAAATAATATTCCATTGTCTGGAGGTACTTGTTTATTCATGTCTTCATCTGCTGAAGTATATTATACTTGCCTCCAAGAATTGGCAAATATGTCAGAAGAAGAAAGACAAACTCTGTATGAGTTCAGTGGTATATAGTGAAACCAAATGAACAAACAAATGAACCAAATCAAATAAAAATAGACTGTTAATCTATAGGACCAAATTAGCCCTTACTGGATGGGACATGTGGGATGGGCAAATTGGGTTAAAAAGATCAATTATATGGTGAAAGGTATAATGGGTTGTTTTTGGTGAACTTTATTATATACAGAAGTTGATTTGCAATGATGCGTACCTTAAACCTACATAATGTTATGATGTGATTTTCTTCCAGTAAATTGGATAAAAAGCATTAGCAATTATGAATTAAACTGCTATAAACCTTTACAGACCTTTGTGTAGATTCATTGGCTATAAACCAAGGAGCATGATTGCTAGATCATTTGGTAAGGGTGTTTAGTTTTGTAGGAAGCGACTAATTATCTTCCATAAGATGAGTGTACCATTTTGTACTCCCAGTGAAAATATGAGTTCCTGTGGCTTCATATCTGTAGCAACATATGGCGTTTTCATTATTCTGAATTTTGGCCATCTTAATAGGTATTACATTGCTTTAATTTGCATTTCCCTAATTTATATGTATGTGTATGTATATATGTGTGTGTGTGTGTGTATATATATATATAAATAAAATGTCGAACATTTTCATGTGTTTATTACCATCTGTAGATCTTTTGTGTATTGTCTGTTGAGGTCTTTTGTCTATTTTTTATATTGGGTTGTTTATTTCTTCATTGTTGAGTTTTAAGTTTTATATATTTTGGATAACAGTCCTTTATCAGATGTGCATTTTATAAATATTTGCTCCATATCTGTTGCTTGTCTTATTTTGACTTGGCATTATCTTTCTCAGATTATCAATTATTTCTTTTATGGGTCATGACTTTGGTGTAGTGTCTAAAAGTCATTACTATACCTAAGGTGATCCAGATTTTATCCTGTTATCTTCTAGAATTTTAATAATTTTAAAAATTTACTGTTTATTGAGTTAACTTTGCTTTACAGAATAAATCCATATGTACAAATTCCTCAGATACTTGACAATACACCTTGCCCACCACCAAAATACCAAAAGTTCTTCAATGTGCATTAGACAGCACCACCACTTGCTCCCACCACCCACCATGTTTCCTACTGAAAACCTCAGTTCTGCTCACATCCAAGGGTTAGTTTTTGTTTCATCCATTCCTTTGCTTTTTTTCTTTATATTCCACGTATGAGTGAGATCACTGGCATTTGTCTTTCTTCTGATTTATTTCACTTAACAGAATCCTCTCTAGTTCCATCCATGTTGTCTCAAATGACAGCATTTCACCTTTTCTAAGGACTGTGTAGGATTCCACTATGTGTGTATGTATGCATATACACACACACACACACAGAGACACACATAACATCTTTATACATTAATTTGATGATGGGCACTTGTATAATTTCCAGTTCTTCTCTTTTGTAAATAATGCTACAATAAACATGAGGGTATATATATCTCAGTGAAGTAGTGTTTTTGTGTCTTTTGGGTAAATATCCAGAAGTGGGATGATGGGATCATATTTAATATTTTGAAAAATGTCCATACTGCTTTCCCTAGTGCACTAAGTTACACTTCCACCAACAGAACAAAAGTTTTCCCTTTGGCGCACTGTGGTGGAATAACAGTTTAGTCAGCTGCCTTTGGGCAGTGTAATCCACATGCATTCCAGGACCAGGTTCACGTCCCAGGGCAGGGGTGAACAGTTGAACAACTAAATAAAATAAAGTGCTTCTTCCTTTCTCTTCCTGCTGCCTGCCTCTGATTGCCTTCATTCCTGTCTGCACCTTTCCTTTAAAAAGAAAAAAGAAAAAAAGTTTTCCCTTCTCTTTGCATGCTCTCCAGCATTTGTTATTTCCAGACTTTTGAATAGTAGCCAGTCTCAGGGGTGTAAGGTTATTGTTGGTTTGATTGTCTTTCCCTAGGAGCAAGTGAAGAACATCTTTTCACATGTCTGTTGGCCATCTGTATATCTTCTTTGGAGAAATGTCTCTCCAGTTCTTCTGCCTATTTTTCAATTGGATTTTTAATTTTTCTGTTGTTGAACTTTATTAGTTCTTTGTATATTTTGGATAGTAAGCCCTTGTCAGATATATGAAATACAGATATCTTCTCCAAGTCATTAGGTGTTGTTTGGTGGTTTCTTTCACAATGCAAAAACATTTTAGTTTTGCATAGTCCCATTTGTTTATTTTGTTTACTTGTTTGTTTTTGCTTCCCTTGATGTCAGAGGTGAGTCCCCAAAGACTGATGTCATGGAATGTGTTTTCTATGTTGTCTTCCAAGAATTTTATAGTTTCCAATCTTGTATTCAAGTCTCTAATTCATTTTGAATTAATTTTTGTGTATGGTATTAAAGAATATCTAGCTTCATTATTTTGCATGTGACTGTCCAGTGTTCTCAACATCATTTGTTGAAGATATTCCTTTCTCTGTCAGATGCTCATGACTCCTTTGTCATAAGTTAACTGATGATGTTTGAATGATTCAAATTCTGGTGGTTCAGTTATATTCCACTGATTTGTGTCTCTTTAATTACAGTACCATACACATAAAGTTTTGATCACTGTCACTTTGTAGTATAATTCAAGATCTGGTAGTGTGATAGCTCTAGTTATTTTCTTTTCTAATAGTTGCTTTGGCTGTTCTGGGTCTTTTGTTATCCCATACAAATTTTTAAATGTTTTCTTATATTTCCTTGAAATATGCCTGTGGGATTTTAAGGTGATTGCATTAAACCTTATATTGCTTTAGATAATATGACTATTTTTGCAATGTTAATTCTTCCCAGCCATGGGCAAGAGTTACATTTCCATCTCTTTTATCATCTTTATTTCTTTTAAGAAATATTTATAGTTTCCTTTGTATAGGTCTTCTAACTCCTTTGTTAAGTATATCCCAAGATACTGGATTATTTTTGCTACCATTGCAAAAGGGGTATTTTTCTTGATTCAGTTATTTTCTATAATTTTTTTCATGTAGAAATGCAACTGACTTTTGCCCATTGATTTTGTAACCAGTCTCTTTACTGTGCTTATTGGTTTATTCTAGTAATTTTATGGTGTTTTTAGGTTTTCTATATATATTATCATGTCATTTGCAAATATGATAGTTTTACTTCCTTCTTTCAATTTGGATTCCCTTTATTTCTTCTTGCCTAATTACTCTAGGTAAGAACTGCAGTAAGATGTTTAGTAGCAGTGGTGAGAGTGTACAGCCTTCTCTCATTCCTGATCTTAGTGGAAATGCTTTCTAGTTTTCACCACTGAGTATGATACTGGTTGTGGGTTTATCACATATGACCTTTATTCTGATGAGATATGTACCTTCTATTCTTATTTTTGTATTTTTTTATTATCATAAATGGGTGTTGAATCTTGCCAAAAACTTTCTCTGCATCTGTTGATAAGATCATGACTTATCTCTTTTTTCATGGTTTGGTGTATTATGTTAGTAGATTTGTGTATTTGGAACCATCCTTCCTAAAATTTTTTTGAAAATCTTTATGTCCGTTAGACGTATTGGTTTATAATTTTCTATCTTGGTGGTGTCTTTAGCAACTTTTGTTAGTGTAGTATTGACCTCATAACAAGTGTTTGGAAACATTTTCAGTTTCTTGCAAGAGTTTGAGAATAATAGGTATTGATTTTCTGCAAAGAGTTGGTAAAACTCACTAGTAAAACCATCTGACCCTGGACTTTTATTTTGGAGGAGATTTCTGATTACTTCTTTAATTTCCATGCTTGGGATAGTCCTGTTCAAGTTTTCTATTTCATCTGGATTCAGTCTTGGTAAGTTGTATATATCTAAAAATCTGTCCATGACCTTAAGATTTGGGTTACAAACTAATAATTTCGTTATTTAATAAGTTGCTCAAATTTTTTAGCTTCAACCTTAGTTTGATTAGTGTGTTTGTTTACATTCTTAATGATCTTCGTTTATCTTAACTTCCCTGGTTTTAGCACCAGTTGTTTTCTCAGGTGCCAAAAGCAGGTTTTACATGTTCATTAATATTTTTTACATCATTTAGATTTCTATCAAATGGTTCCATCTTTTTGCAATATTCTTACCTGTAATTTATTGGGATAATGGTGCCATTACTTAATGACCATGTGGCTTAGAAAAAAATACCAACATGAACCACAGTGTTTTAGTTGCTACCATTAGAAACTCTCTATATAAAATGCCTTATTTTTCAGGCTCTGTACCAACAGTATATATAATTGATTCTAAACACCTTTTGTTACAGATATTTCTAAAACAATGTTTCTATTTCTCTCCCCCTTGATAAAGAATAAAAGATAAAAGTAAATATTTTCTTTCATATTGTCTTTTTTTTTTTAACCCCTGCCCCTGGTCTCAAGCCTGTGTCCTTGGGCTTTATATGGCCTGCATGTTAACTACTGAGTCATAAGAGTGTGCCATGTTATGTCATTTATTGTCTGTTTATCAGCAAACCATACTTTAAGATGGTTAAAATTATATATATAATACCTGAATAAAGCTTTTATACTTAGAATAATATATAAAGGCTTAAACAGCTATTTCAGTTATATGGGAGAGACCTTTCTACTTAGTTCCAAATTCAGAGATGTATTACATACATTGCGACTGCTTAATATCAATTTAAATATATTAGAGGGTACAGAATAAGTTTAAAAGATTAAGAAGTTCCACTAAAAATGAATCATTTTTAAGATGCTTCTTTCAAATACTTAGGGAGGTATATTGGTTCATCTCCATCTTTCAGATAGTATGTATAATTTGTATACTAACTTTAACAAATGTAAACTTTATCAAAATATAAGTTACCCTATTTTATCTATTTTTACTCTTAAGCAAACTAAACATCTTTCTAAGTTGTTTCTTGTTTACTTACTTTAACCAACTTTTCTGTTTTTGCATACAAGGTGCAAATAAAATTCATTCTATTATGCATCTTTTTTTTTACAGGGAAGATGCAGGCAGGCAAGCAGGAAGAGAGATGCAAGAAACACTTCATTTTTTTATTTAGTTGTTCATATTGGTTGTTTCCCCTGGCCTTGAGTCTTGAACCTGGGACCCTGAGATGTATGTGGACTGCTCCCAGGGTGTATTAGACAGCTAGGCCACCACTCCTTAATTCTTTGAACATATTATCCATAGCTATTTGACAGTTCATTTAAAATTCTTGTCTGATATACTTATTCTCTACCTTCCTCTGTTATATTATCTTTTTAAAAATATTTACATCTTTGTCTTTTTTTCTTACATGCTTATTTAATTTTTAAAAATTTAGCTTAATACACATAATGGACATGTGTCAGAAACAAATAGCTTCATGAATTTTCACAACTGAATGCACCTATATAAACAAGTATTCAGAGTAGGAAGCAAAGTATAAGTATATTTCAGAAGCCCCCTTCTTGATCTTCCACTTAATGTCCTGGTTTCCTTCCCAAATGGAAATAAGATCCTGACCTTTAAGGCCACTGTCTTCTCTTCCTTCCCGTTTTTCATACTTTTTTCTTTATTTACTTTATGAAAACTTATTGAACTTGTTTAAAGATATTGATGATGGATTTTGGCTGGCTTGTACAATATTACTCACTAATATCTTTTTTAACTGCATTCACTACATTGCTTTTATCAAGTGGTAAAATTTCTTTAACTGTGTATATTTAGCTTCCATTATATTTAGACTGTCTGTTCTGTTGTTTGAAAACCTGAAAAGACAGAATCAGAGTAACAGATTCAAATATTATAGTTTTTGCATTTGCTTATAATCCTATGTTGGAAGCCTTATGCTCATTTTGTTATTTTTATAAAAACAGCCCTTCATCTATCAGTTTTTTCCCTTTTGCTTCAAACTTAGAGCAGTTATACAGTTGGTACCTACAAACTGCTATAAATTAATAGAGCCAGATGTAAATGACTATGACATATTATTCTCATGGTAAGAGAACTAAATTAAAATTTCATAAAAACTATAACAAAATTCTTTGAGAGGAATACCTTTGAAGTTAATAACCTTTTCAGGTATGAAGCAACATATTCTTCACAATGCTGTACTATAATGTTGAAATTGTATGCTTTTTCATTAATTTCTTTAGTTTTAGGAAATTATACTAATTTATGTAATAAATATTTTAAGAAAGAATTGATGTCGTCTTTAATATAACATCATGAAGTATTGATTTGTTTAAATTTTTCTTAATAGCTTTGTAAGATCTTTGACTCTTGTGTGAACAAGATACTAATGAAAGAAAAAATACCTCTTTGCAAACTTTTACTAAAATTGCTACCATAATCCTAAATAGTTGTACAGTAAAGTAAGCAATACAAATAATTTCTTTATTGAAATACTGCAATTGAATTTGAATTAAAGTTGTTAATAAACAGTAAGAGATAGAATAAATAAATGCTTATTAAAAGCAGTCTGCATTTCAGGAGTTTTATTTGCTATTGTGTTGTGTTAATATAGTAGTTTCATCATCTATCAATTTCAAGTAGAGTTTGAGCTTTTGTATGGTTGCAAGTGACTAAAGGTTATAGATGAGTGCTTATGTTTGAAAAATATGGTTGTCTCTCATTTCAGTTAATTAGTGCACTTAATAGAACCAGTTTAACCTAAACTTTTATAAAGGAACAGTCACTCAAATCTTAGTTTCATATGAATGTTTATATCAGTTATTGTCCTTTTTGAAAAAAATATTAAGCACTGAGACAAGATTTTTTGCTTTGATTTACGTATTCAAAGGAAGGTGATAATATCATTTGTAGTTTATTTTTGAAGATGGGCATTAAAAATCCTTAATTCTTCTAGACTGATTTTTAAAGTTTTTTTGTGAATTTAAAATCACTGAAATGATAGTCTTTTAAGGGACTTGAAGGTTATAATTTTCATGAAAAGTATTTTCAGTTGTATCTAAGTCAGTAATTGAGTAAAGATTGTGTGCTGTCTGTTAGCATTTGGCAAGGAAAAAATCATGAATGAGGTTAACTTAAAATTTTATTTATTTTATTGTCATAACAGTGAATATATACATATTACTTTACAGTGAGTTTTCCCTTTATTTAATTGAACTGTTGAATAATTCTGTTTCATATTTTTATTTGAAAGCATATTTAGCTTCCATTCATTCTAGCTATCCACACTTTTGTTCTCTTCCTCCCCACTTTTTGTATTTGGTTTTATTTTTATGTGGGATTTCTTTACATTTTACAGAGCATCCTTTAATATTTTTTGCAAAGCTGGTTTTTTGGTGATGAATTTCTTTAAATTCTGCTTATCAGAAAATCTTTCTATCCTTCCTTCATTTCCGAATGATATTTTTTCAGGGTATAGTATCTTAGATTGAAAATCTTTTTCTTTCAGCACTTTGAATATATCATGCCATTCCCTTCAGACCTGTAGATTTTTAGCTGAGAAATTTGTGGATAATCTTATGGGGACTTTCTGTATATGACACGTTTTTCTCTGGCTGCTTTTAAGATTCTTTCTTTATCTTGTATTTGTGACATTTTGAAGACAATATATCTAGGTGTAATTCTAGTTGGGTTTCTTTGATTAGGAATTCTTTGAGGTTCCTGGATCTGGAGACTTGCTTCATTGTTCAGATTTGGGAAGTTCTCAAAAATTATTTATTCAAGTGCAGTTTCTGCCCCCTCTTCTCTTGCCTCTCTTTCTGGGACCCCTATGATGTAAATATTGTTTCTTTCGATGTTATCCCACAGGTTTTAAATGCTGTCTTTGTTTCTTAGAATTTTTTCATCTCTCTGATGGTTTGCTTGAGTGAGTTCCTCTGCCCTGTTTTCCATATTGCTGATTCTATTGGAAGCTTCACATATCCTATTATTGAGTCCATCTATTGAGTTCTTTAGTTAAGCTATTGTACTCATTTCTTTGATATATTGCTTCATTTCTTCTTTCTTTTTTGATGTTCTCTTTTAATTCCTCCTGTTTTCTGTATTCCCATGAGTATGATAGTCACTGTTACTCTAAATACAGCATCAAGTAATTTTCATATATCTGCTATATTCAGATTTTCCTCTCAGTTTTTGATTGGATCCATCGTTTCATGTATATTTCTGTCTTTGCTCTATTTGGCATTCTGTTTATATTTCTGTGGGTTTGGTTTCTCTGCAGTGATGGAGATGTGTAGGGTGATCACCTTGCAATGCTGGCCCACAATTGGCAATCAGCCTGCAGTTCCACCTTTGCCCACAGGATGGCGCTAGCAGGTTGCATTGAAGTTTAGTCCCTTCAGGGAGACCACCTTCTTCCTTTAATCCTGGGGGTGGGATATCCAGTGGGTGGGACATCCATTGAGTGGGGTATCTGGTGGGTGTATCCTGAGACTGGGGCAAATGGTCATTGTAGGGGCTGGCGGTAGGGAATTTCCCTAGTTGCCTTTTACTTATGGTGGCACCCAGTTTAATTTCACCATGTGGGCTCCAGCTCAGTCCCTAGAGTACTGGCTCTCCTTCCACCCTGTGCCAAAACGGCCTTTCCGCCCCCTGACCCTGCTTGACGGGCTCTTGGCTGCTTCTGCAGCAGCTTCTCAGACTTTTCACGTCTTCCCACAGTTTCACCCCACCGCCGTGGCCTCTATGCGGAATTCCAAATCTGTGGTTCAACAGCAGACGGTGATGTTTTCAGTTTATACTTTGCTGTCACAAAAGCCGCTCAGTTCCTTCACCTGGCTTTCCTCAGTTTCCTTTCTGGAGAGTAGGTAATTTCTAGTTGCTCCGTGGGGGATCTGAATCTTGCCCGACCAGGTCGCCATCTTCTCTGTACTCTAATTGAAATTTTAATTTTAATATAGCTGTAAATTGACATGATAGAGATCTGGTGTTACATTTACTCAGTTTTCTCCAAAGGTAGTATCTTGTGAAATTGTAGTACACTATTAGAATTAGGATGTTGTCATTGATACAGTCAAAATTCAAAACGTTTTTTTGTCTCAAAGATTTTATGTTGCCATTTTATAACAAAACCAACTGCCTTCTTTATGCTTAACCAGGTCCTGTCCCTTTACCCCTAGCAACCACTAATCAATTCTCTATCATTTTGCCATTTTAAGAACACTATATAAATGGAATTATGTAACATGCAAACGTTTTAGAATTTCTTTCTTACCTTGCATATTTCTAGAGATTAATCAAAGTTGTTTATAGTTGTTTATTTCTGAGTGACCTAGATATTTCACCATTTTGTTTAACCATTTCTCTAACCATTCATTCATTGAAGGAAGTATGGGTTGTCTTCATTTTGGCTAGTAAGAATAAAATTACTATATTTAGCATAGATTTTTGTGAGAATAAGTTTCCATTTTTCCAATGATAAATGACCAAGAATGTAATTACTGTGCCATGTGATAATTGTCGGTTTAGTTCTATAATAAATTGCCACCTGTCAGAGTGACTAACCATTTACATTCTCACTAACAGTATGCACATGATCTAGTTCCTCTGTGGTGGTGTCACTAGTTTTTATTTTAGATGAGAGCTGTACTGATATGTGGATAGTTATATTTGTTTGATGTCTGTATTAATTTGCTAGAACTACCATACAAAATGCCACAAACTGGGTGGCATAATCATTACAATTTTATATCTCACTATTTTAGAAACTGGAAGTCCACAAGTAAAGTGCTGGCAAGTTCAGCTTCTCCTGAGACACCCCTCCTTGGTTTTGTATCTTCAAGTTCTGGTTCATTTTTGTTTAACAATTCCTTTATGTTTTTTTGTTGTATTATAAGCAACAGAGAGACTACAGACTGTGTCAACAGCACAGATTTAGTAATCTCCTTAGCTAAATATAAAAGTTCATAATTTTTAACTTATACTTTCCTCAAAACACTAAAAAACAACTAAGCCACTTTATAACAAGGACGAAGAACATGATCTTCATTTTCATCTGACTCCTTACCAGAATCACCTTTAATGTACATTTTTTACCAAGATATCTAGATATCTTATTTATATCTAGTTATCAGTGTTATTGAGTTGTTTTTTTTAACATGTACTTCAAAACTTTTCCAGTCTTAATCACCTTTAATGTACATTTTTTACCAAGATATCTAGATATCTTATTTATATCTAGTTATCAATGTTATTGAGTTGTTTTTTTTTAACATGTACTTCAAAACTTTTCCAGTCTTAACTCATTACCCAAGTCTAAAACCACTTACACATTTTTAGTAGCACCCCAGTTCTGGGTACCAAAATATCTTATTAGTTGGTTAGGACTGCGGTAACAAAATATCACAGATTAGATAGCTTAATCAATAGATACTGTGAAGGATAGAATTTGACTATTAGTGGTGAACTTACTATTGAAATAAAAGAAACTGTTGGGAGAAATTTTTTATGGGTTTTTCTCATTTTTGCCACCCTTCTGCATAAAGGTATTGAGGCTGTTTTTGTTTTTTGTTTTGTTTTGTTTTGTTTTTTTAAGTATGTTTGTATGTTTAGCAGCCTTGGTAAAAAGAAAATGTCTACTTCTTGGTCAAAGTTGTCTTACCTGGTAGCCTTATTTTCTCCATCATCAAAGTGAAAAGGGAACATCCTTTGTGAGTGCTCCTGTTTCTTTCTTTACATTCATTCCCACTGGTTCCATCTTCTAATTAGTTCTTGCATCTATCCTAGTTTTTCATCCTTATCACTAACTGCTCTGATTTATTATTATCTAATCCTCTTAAGTGCCATTTCTATCATGTTGCTTTCCAGGTTTGTTTCTTTGTCTTTAGTTTTCAGAAGTCTGACTTGTCTTACTGATTTCTTTGGCTTAATCCCATTTAGGGTTTACTCTTATTCAATCTGTACTTTTATGTCTTCTGACAAATTTAGGAGTTTTTTAGCCATAATTTCTTGGAGTGCTCTTTCAGCTCTGCCTTCTTTCTCCTCTCGCCAAGATCCATAAGATATAGGAAGTGTTAGCTGATTTTGTTATAGTTCACATGTCCCTTTAGTTCTGTTTTGTTTTGTTGTTGTATTCTTTCATCTATTTTATTTCTTTTGTTCAGATTGGCTGTCTTCTGTTTGTTCTATGTTCACTAATAGTTTCTTTGGTCTCAGTCTTACTTTTGAAACCTACTGTACGTTGTTTAATTTTGGTTCATGTAATTTTGAATTGTAACATTTCTTTTGGTCTTTGTCTTCTGTTTCTTTGTTAATTCTTTGTAATTATTTACTAAGACCTTATTTTGGTTTTTTTTCTTTTTTTTTCAGGCTTATATCTAGTTGCTCATTAAAGCATTTTTATGATGACTGCTTTAAAAATCAGATATTCTAGTATCCCTTTTATCTTGGTTTTGGCATCTGTTGTTTATCATTTTTCATTCAATTCGAGATGGTTCTGGTTCTTGGAATAAAGAGTGATATTTGATTGAAACCTGTAAATTTTGGATATAATGAGATTCTGGATCCTATTCAAACCCATTTTAGCTTGTTTGACCCTACTTTAGTAGGGAAAGGTGGGAGGCATGCTGCCTTATTAATGCCTGGTCATAAATTCAGGTATCCCACTTAGAATTCATTGACACCTTAGCGAGATATTGCTCATTGTTACTGTGTGTGAATGTGGGAATTCTGTTTTCCCACTAATCGTCCTCTCATAATTCTCTGGTTGGGAGGATAGAAGTACCTATGTACGGTTCCACGTGTGTCCTCCATTGACACCACAGAGTTGTGTGTCCTTGTTACCACTGAGTAGTGGTATTGCAAGTTCTGACTATCCACTAGGCAGTCTTACATTAGCCCATTGGGGAGGGATAAAGTCACCTTATTATTCAAGGAGAGTTTGGACGTCCAAGCTCTCCAGTTTCCACTGACATGGTAGGAGTGCCCCATTACTCCTGGTGTGGATTAAAGTGTGGGTCCTATCTTGGCTTTTTTTTGACAACACCCGGGTGAGATGGGTGGGGCCTCTCATTCCACTGAGGGTGGAAGTCTGGCTCGTCATGTTAGCCTTTGCTGGCATGTTTGTGGGGGGCAGAGGGTCGGGTGCTTTAGTTTTTCTCTTTAGTGTTGGCTATACTAGGGCAGTTACTTTCTAAAAGTTTTCTGTTTTGCTAAACTTGTCCTTTCTTGGTCCTTTAGCTATAAAGTACAGGCTTTAGGAAGATTTGCTTTATCTGTACTTACTGGTGTTTCTGGGTTACCAGCTTCTTTGGCACCCAGCCTTCAATAAATGAGCTAAAATGAAAACCCGGGGAAGTCAATGTGGAGTCATTCTGTGAGTCCTGAGGTCCCTATCCAGTTTTTCTTCTTCTCTGCCTTTCTTTTCTTATGTTTTCTCTGTAATGTCTAAGGTTTCTAGTTGTACTTAGAGGAATAGGGAAAAGTACATCTATTCCTTCCTCTCAGAAGCGGAAAGTATATTTGAGCTATTCAGTAGCAGAAATTACCTCTAAACAGTAATTGTGTTGATCCAATGGGTACTGTTGTTTTTTGGTGCTTTTTCTTTGTTTTTAGGACTAAATGACTGTAGGAAAATTATATTGGGAGAGAGAAAGACTACAAAATGAAAAGTACAAAACAACATAGAATCAAGTTCTATGGGTATATATATGTGTATGTATATATATTGATATATATACACACACACATACACATATATATCTGAAGCTTCCTTTTTTAAAGGGAAGGTGCATGCAGGAATGAAGGCAGGTAGACAAGGACACAGGAAAAGAGGAAAAGAAGTATTTTATTTAGTTGTTCATCTTAGGTGTTTTTCCCAACCTCAAGACTTGAACCTGGGGTCCTTGGAATGTATGTGTACTATGCTTGGCCGCAGATGGTGGACCTAACCTCTACTCCACCAGGGCACCCTGAAACTGAGTTGTTTTTTTTTTGACAACATAGGGATCTACTTAATCACTAGTTTTTAGACTGTCAAACTTTGTTATTTCTTTTATGTATAGTTTCATATAGAATTTGTTAGACTCTAATAGCCACGTTTTCCTTTTAGCCAACTGTGGGTATTTCTATGAGGATTTTGAAAAAAGGTTTGCTATGTTAACGGAAAACAAGTATTATCTATAGAACTAAAGGATACTTTCTGAGTTGTAAAAATAAAAAAAAAACAAGGTCTTTCTTGCATATAGGTAGTATGTTTTAAAATAACTTTAGCAGTAGTATTCTACAGTAAAATATTATTACTGTAGATGTTTTAAAGATATTTTCTTGCGTAATATTTGTGTTGTTCACAGTCTGAACTAATCTTGGGATTTGATTTCTTTCCTTGTAGGATGATAGTCTAGAGGAAAGTGAAAAGAGTTTCTATGACTCTGATAATGAAGAGAAGGAAAAGACTGACAAAAAGAAGAAACCTTATAGTATGGATCCAGACCATAGACTTCTGATTCGAAATACAAAACCTTTGCTTCAGAGCAGGAATGCAGCGGTATGTAAAACTCTCATAAGAAATAATTCACAGATTATTTTGAAAATGGTTGTTGTAAGTACCAAACTTCAGTAAAAATCTATTTTGGTTTTTTGCGAGTATCCCAACAGAGCATTTGTTTAATACACTGCGGGGGTGGGGGTGGGGTGAGAAACAGGCTTTGATTCAATTACTTTGTTTTGTAGTTGTTTGCCTTCTAAACTTCATTTACTTTTTTGTTTTGTTAATTGACTTTTTCTAAGATAGGAGCTTAAGATTTTTCTCATTTGACTGGAGTTCTGCATGTATTTCTTTAGCTCATGATTGTGTTTGAGAGTATTTGATAGGGTATCAGTTCAAAATATTTGTATTCCTTAAATTTAAAGAGACTAGTGTATAACAAAAGCACCTAGCATAATGCCTTATATGTAGTAAATCTGAATTGGTTCAATAACAATTTAAAATACTCTTTAATGGAATCCTAAGTTTCTTGGTTTTATTTTGTTCTACATATAAAGAGTTTCAAATAACCCTTATATTTTAGTATACATGTGTACAATAGAAAACTAGAAAATACAGATTCATAAGACTAAAATATTACACTCCCAACATTCAAAAATCAATATTATTATCTTAATGTATTTTCTTGCACATGTTTTCTTCGGCATAAATATACACATCTTCACATGTGTATGTCTATACACACGTTTTTAAACCAAGATAAAGTTATAGTGTACATAGTATTTTTGAACCTTTTTTCTAGTCAGTATTCTCTACATTTCTATTTCAACAAAATTGTATCTCATTTAATGCTGATTTATCTTAAACTGTCTTTTTTGTAGGTGATTTATCTAAACCAACTATCTAATCTGTTGCTTCTTGTTATATATTTTAAACCTCTTAAATCTTTCAGAATGTTCTTCTGGGTTTGTCTGATTGTTTCCTTCATAGTGTTACATAATTTATTCTTTTATAGCCTCTCCGGCTACTTAGAAGTTAAATCTAAAAATTTGATAGATTAAAGATTAATACTGTCTTAATCTTTTTAATTAAAATAGTCTGTGAATTATTCTCTAAATTAGTAAAAATTTTGTAAATGAGTTTAACTTTTAAATTTTCTGATGCTTGAGAATTCAGCATTTAGAGCTTTGTTTATATTAGTTGTTAGAAGATTTATCTCATAGATAAAAATAATTTAACTTCCAAAGCAGGATTAACCATGCACAGTAATAACAAAAATATTGTTTTACTCATGCTATCAAATATTCTTATATTTTAGTATGTCGTAATTTGGTCAGATAATGCTTAGGTAGTTGCTGTTTGCCACCTAAATTCTACTTTATGATTCACTTAATTTAACTTATTCTTGGAAATTGATTTTATAGTACAAATACTTACCGATCAAAAATATTTTTGAATGGTAAAACGAGTATCGTTTTCCCTGTGTCTCTCAGCATGTCGTACTTGCCTGCTTTGATTATGTACCAAATAGAGGGAGTTTACTTTTCCTCTTTATTTTGGTATCGTGCTTATTTAACACCGCTAAATTTGCAACTGGTTTTAAAGGATTTTCAGTAGATTCCTTTTTTTTTTTTTAATCTTATTCTCAAGTTATAGGAGAGAGTGAAAATTTTTTTCAGGAAGCTTAGTTGGTCAGTGCTTTGTAGATTGACTTATAGATAAGAGCTACTAGAAACAGAATCTTAGGAGATACTCTAATAGTCTAGATTGGTGATAGTTTACGAATGGTTAGGAATAGAAAAGTACTTATTATTGTAATGCAATAACCCTTCAATAAAATCATTTAAAATGCTTGTGGAATTAGCAAGATTTAAATGGTTTTCAGAATAAACTGAGTGATTAAAAACAAGTAATTTTGGGATGTACTTTATTAACATACATATTATAACTGTAGAAACTTATGTTATTTTTGGTTGTTTTGATTTTGGAATTGTGGGAGCTTTATTATGGATTTTACAAATTAGATTATAAATTTCAAAATCTGAGTATTGAAAATTTGAACTGCTAGACTTGTAAATACTGAGAAAAAAGAATATCTTAGACCTTTTAGTTAATATGTTTTGAATAGATAACCTACTAAGTAGGATGTAGACTCTTAAAAACATTTTATATACAGTTGTATTGGGCTTATTATTTTAATAGAAAAGGATTTAATTTGTAATCTGTAAAATTAATCTTTAATTCTGTGCTCTTATATAGTCATAGTTATTCGGCATCTGTATGTTTAGTATTTTTTAATTAGGATTTTTAAAATGTATATTTGCTCACATTGTCCTTTTCATTTTGGCATATTGACATTTCATCTCATCTCAGTCTGTATTTCTTGCCACACCCACCACTAGTCCCAGTGTCCTTTACCATTACCTTTTACCCTTTCCCTGCTGTAAGCATCCCACGTCTTGTGTCCTGTTGTTTTGTTGCGATTTGTTTGATTTCATTATATTCCACATATGAGTGAAACCATCCTCTATTTCTCTTTCTTTCTTTCTTTTTTTCTATTTCACTTAACATGATTCCCTCTAGTTCCATCTAGATTGTTGCACAGTACTTTGTAAACCTTTGCTGCATTTGGGTGCTATGTACTTTATTTTCTTTTTACCTTTCAATATTTTTTATTTCAACATTTCAGTTATTTTTATAAACTATTTCTAACAAAAAATTTGCCATTTTTATCTTTTTAAGTATGCAATTTAGTGGCATTAATTACATTCACTATTGAGCTATCACCACCACCATCTGTTTTTAAAACTCTTTCTTCCCCGCAGAAACTGTGTACCTACTAAACAGTACTTCCCATTCCTCTCCCCTTCCAGCTGCTCTTAATCACTAATGTATCTGTTTCTCTGAATTCATCTATTCTAGATGTTTATATTAGTAGAATCATATAATATTTGACATTGTGTGTGACTTGCTTCCTTAGCATTAAAAATTATTTCAATGATTTAATTTTTTTATTAAAGTAACATTGATTTACAACACAATGTAAGTTTTAGATTTGCAGGATCATCTTGATGAAATATTTGATAACACCACACCCACTACCACAAAATTTTCAGTAGTCTTGCACCTATGTCCATTGGACCTCCATTACTTCTTTGCTTCTACCCCTCACTCACTTTCCCTGTAAGAACCTCAGTTCTGTCGTCAGAGTTCAAGGGTTAATTTTTGTTTTATTTTCTATATTAATTTACTTTGTTTATGTTCCTGGTGCTGTGTAGTCTTTAGGCATGTGTAAAGTCCCTGCTATGTATTTGTTAGAACTTTATAGATCAAGCAGAAGTAAAGTAGTATTAATATATCATTGAACCAAAGATAAGATGATGTAATTTATGTAGCTCTATCCCTGCAAATGTTACATGTAAGTGTGTAGAAAGTACTCTTACATTTTATAGCAGAAAATTTCAGATCACCCTTAATAATGACTTTGAACCAAAGACTTTTATTAAGGTTCTGCATTTTGAAGATCATTTCAAATGCTGCTTTCTAAGAGTGATTGCTTTAATAGAATTCTTTTAATTATAATTTAAATCTACTGATTTTTCTTTATTTCAGACTACTTGTTAGTTGTCTTGAAGTATCTAGTTTCAATTTATAAGGCATGCTTACCACTTTTTTTTTTTTTTTAATTCCCAGTTTTAGAGCCACAGCCACAGTGCTAGGGATCTGGGGTGATAAGTTTTGCCATGTCCTTACTAGTTGTCAGATCTTGGTTAGTTCATTTAACATCTCTTTTCTTTTCTGATGATATGTTAGTTTCCTAAGGTTGCCATAACAAATTACTGCAATTTGAGTGGGTTAAAACAGCAGAAATGTATTCTCTCACATCGCAGACCAGAAATGCAAAAATCAGGGTGTCAACAGAGTTGGTTCCTTCTGGAGGCTGAGGAAGAAATGCTTTGGCATTCCTTTGCTTACTCTAGTCTGTGCTGGTACCTTCACTTTGCTTTCTTCTACCTTTGTGTGTGTCTGTCTTTTTCTCTATGGTACAAGGGCACTGTCATTGAATTTAAGACCTATTCTAGTCCAATATTGAATTTCATCGTGATCATTATCTTGGTAACATTGCAAAGACTTTATTTCCAAGTAGGTCACAGTCTGTAAGTAGATACCAACTCTTTTGGGGGACACTATTAAACCTGTTACGAAGACTAGCAACATATTCATTTTACTTCACAGGATTTTTTTGTGGGAATTAAAGGAAATACTGTATAAGAATGTGCTTTTAAACTCTAGGATGCTCTATTGTTTCTAGTTTTTATTGATTTCATGTTTTAACTTTCAGGTGGTAATGGCAGTTGCTCAGCTGTATTGGCACATAGCACCAAAATCTGAAGCTGGTATTATTTCTAAATCCCTAGTGCGCTTACTTCGCAGCAATAGGTAGGACCTAATTTTATATATGTTTTTACCTTGGTATTCCTTCGAAAATAATGTTTGAACAAATACAATATTTCTTTCAGGCATTTAATGTATGGATCTCTCTGTATATTGCCAGCGATATTACGTACTTCAGGGGATCATCATAAAATCGTTTATATAATTTATCTTAAAGCTAATGATAAATACTGAATTTTTTTAAATATGAACCCCAAAGAAATGAAAATACTTTTTGGCATATAGTATAAGTTACAATGTGTAACCTTATATTAATGTTTAGATATTTCTAGATTTGATGATAATGTTTCAGAATTCTAGTAAATCTGGAATCCCTGAAAAACTATATAAATGTGTTCTAAGATTGACTTATTCAGTGTAATTGTATATGATTATATATAAAGCAATGCATGCTACGTAGTTTACAACAGAATTGCTGCTTCCTACAATGTTGCAATATCTAATTTAGTTCTATTTTTTCTATATTCTTAATAAGTGCTTATTTTTAATAAATGCATACTTTTTTTATTTTGATACGTAGCAAGAACAATTTTTCTTTAATTTGACATCATTGATTCAGTAATTCAGGCAATTCAGGAAGCTATTATACTGACTTCCCATAACATGTTCTTACAAAGTTTAAGATCAAGTTTTGTTTACTGTGTTTAAGAATATTCTTTGGTGTTATATCCCTATGGATCAGTGTCTAAGGTACAGGCCTTATAAAACCCAAGGACCTGGGTTCAAGAAAAAATAAAGGAATGAAATAGAATATTCTATTTCAGCTAATTGACTTACCCTGGGCATTTTTATTGTTAAGTGGAAGTCAGGGCAGGATGGAAGGGAGAGGAAGAAGAAGCATATTTTTGTATTTTGTTGTAGTAACTTTGTTTTACAAATTAAAATAAACTCTTAATTGTCACACTCTGCCCTCTACCAAATCACCAAGTATTCTAGAAGAAGAATTTTTAAATTTATTTTGTTGTTCATTTCAGTTGTTCCTCCCTGGCCTCAGGCTGCAAACCCAGGTTTGGGTTGTATGTGGACTGCATCCCAGACTCGGGCTTAACACCTGTGCCATCAGGTCACACTTATCCTAGACATTTTGAATAATTATTTTAAATTAAAATAATTTTCATTCAATACTCGCTTCTACTAATAGAGTTATGAGTAAAAAAGAGATTTATTTTTGTTATTAACTTGAACAGTAGTCCCAGATTGTCTGCCATTCCTTAGTGAGACTCTACTTCCTGTAATTTCCTGTTTTTCTTCTTTCTTAATATATAGTCATTATTTTCTCTTTTATCAGTTCAATACTTTTTTCTTTTCTATGTCTAGTTCAAAGATTTTTAGAAGAATCTGGAATATATCTTTCATCTGCGGCCTTATAACAAATTCACTTCTACCTTCATTTCTGAGATATTTAGACATAACGGGATTGTTTTTTAACCTTTGTTTCATTGTGGGCGGGATTGAGTGATGCAGTGAACATTCTGTTGAATAATTTATGTTAATGTTTTCCTTACATTTATTCTATTAGCTCTGAGAATACGTTCCTTTCATATATACACAGAAACTTTAGTAAAGATGTAAAGATAGCTTTACATCTTACAAATACAATATTATAAAGTTGTTTTTAACTCTTCCTAATAATCAAATTTCATTTATTGGTAGTTTGTATAAATAGCTAAGATTCACTAAAAACTTCAATATTCTGTTTGAATTTCATTCAATATGAAATTATTGCTGATTTCTTTTATATACTGTTTTCTTAAAGACATTTCATTGAAATATATTTCATTAAACATGTAAAGATATTTCACTGGAAGATACACCCAGTAAAAATTCTCCTTTAATTTCTAGGGAAGTACAGTATATTGTCCTACAGAATATAGCAACTATGTCAATTCAAAGACAGGTATGTACATTGTAAGCACATAATTCAGCAGAGAAACCAATGTATTAGAATGTAAATTTACTTATATATTTATTTTTGTAACCTAGGGTATGTTCGAACCTTATCTGAAGAGTTTCTATGTTAGGTCAACTGATCCAACTATGATCAAGACACTCAAGGTAGGCCTGACTGCATTTGTTTTTCAGTTACATGTTTGCATTGAAGATACTGTTATAGCTTCTGGCATCTGCAAAATGTAGTCCTTCTTTTAAAAAAGCATGGATATATTTAAGGATTGTATTTATGCTTTTATAAGCTGTATTATGTATCAGCTACTACGTTACATTGTGATAATACAGACCTTAGAATACTAACTACACCTTGAATAACTCACAGTGTACTAAAAGAAGACATACTTGTAAATAGTGACTTTCAATACTATGTTTTTGAGTGATATTGAAGAGATTTGAATTGAGCACTGTGAAAAAATAGAAAAGTGTCATTTATTCATTGGGAGGTATAGATCTAAGAATTATGGAAAAGATGTTTAAGTGGATCTTTAAAGAATAACATTTTGGTGAATTACTTTGTTGATGGTTAGTAGCTTGGGAGGTTATGGAGTTGGAAGCAGGTGAAAGACAGTTTATTCTAACAAGAGATTTTGATAGTTATGTTAAAGAAATCATAACTATACTATAGCGTGTGGATGGATATAAGGCTATTATAATTAAAACAATGTGATATTTAGGAAAATAAATGTAGTAGAATACAAAACCTAGAAATAAATCCACATATGAAAATGTACTATGTAGTAGAGGACACATTCCAGACAAATGAAGGAAAGGATGGACTATTCAGTAAATACTGTAATGACGTGTTATTTACATGGAAACTAAGTTTAATAATTTGATTTAAAATAATCTTAAATTGAAGGATTATAATCCTTAAAAATATTAATGTCAAAAGAATGACTTTCAGACTGAAGGAAACTACAGAGACTAATACTTGGTATTTAACTGGATGCTTTCATTATACATTACTGAGATAATTAGTGACACTTAAATAGGGGGAGTGACAACTTTCTTTGAAGTGATGTGTTGATGTTTATTACCTGATTTTCTTGGTTGTATTGTGAGTTTTTGGACAATGGTTTTGTAGAAAATAAATACAGAAGAATTTGGGGATTATGTAGCATTGGATTGGCTTCTGTGTTCTCTGATGGTTCCAATATAATCAGTTCTTCTTACCTTTTTCCATAGGTTTGTTTTAAAAATTGTATAAAAATTAAAATACTCTCATTAAAATAAATAAAAAATCAAGTCATTGGGAAGAATATTTCTATTTATATATCTAAAAAATAACTAGTACTCAGTATATAGAAAGAACTATGTAATCTGTGCCTTTTAATTAATCAGGCCACTTAAATTTTTGTAACTTGTCTTTTTTATTAACCAGGTGGGAAAATACCCCAAACCACCATCATTCCCTTGATTCCCTCCACCTTTCCTCCCACTCACCCCCATTACCATTCCCTCTCATCTCCACAGTTCCTCTGTTGTCTAAGTCCACTAGTTTATTTTAATTTTTTTTATTCAGTCCTTTGTCTTATTTCCTTATATTCTATAGATAGATATAACCATCTGATATTTGTCTTTCTGACATATTTCACTTAACGTAATCCTCTCAAGTTCCTTCCTTTTGCTGTAAATGATAAGATTTTGTTTTATTTTTTTAATGACAGTAATATTCCATTGTGTATTTCTAGCACATCCTATTCTTCATCTACCAGTGAACACTTAGGTATTTCCATATCTTAGCTATTGTAAATAGTACTGCAGTAAACATATGGGTACATATATCTTTAAGGAAAAGATCTCATATTCTTTGGATAGATACCTAGAAGGGAATTGCTGGATTACGTAGTAGTTCTGTTTTTCATTTTTTGAAGAACCTCTATAAGGATTCCTTTTATTCCATATGCTCACCAACAGTTGTTGGTTTTTTTGTTTTTATTATTGCTTTTTTAGTGGAAGGAAGGCAAGTGGGAAGAGCGAGGAGGAAAAAGCATTTTTATTTAGTTCATTTTGGTTGTTCCCTGACCGTGGGTCCCAAGTCCGGGTCTCTAGACTCTTTTTGGTCTGTGTTCCGGTGATCAGCTTAATGCCAGAACCACCAGGCCATGCCCTGTTACTAGTCTTTTTTGATATAAGCTGTTCTCACAGGTGATATCTCTTGTGGTTTTGAGCTGCATTTCCCTAAAAAGTGGTGATGAGCATTTTTTTCATGTGTCTGCCATTTGTATATCCTTTTTGGAGAAATGCCTGTTCAGATCATCTACCCATTTTTTTATTGCGTTGCGTGTTTTTTGTTTGCTTGTGTGTTTATTTCTTTGTGGTCGAATTGCATGAATTTTTGCTTACCTGTGATATTATGAGATACAATGTGCATCTATCTTCTCCCATTCAGTAGGCTTGTCTTTTCATTTTGTTAATAGTTTCTTTCATTGTACAGAATCTTCTTAGTTTAATGTAGTCACATTTTAAAATTTGTTATTTTATTTTCCTGGTTATTGGAATTGAGTCCCCAAAAATTTCTTTAAATCTAATGTCATGGAATGTATTATCTATATTTTCTTCTATGATTTTTATAATTTGGGGTCTTACATCCAATAGACCATTAAAAAATATCATTATTGGCATAGATTTATGTCTGCATCTTGTACTTTTGTTTCTAGTTTGTCTCATCTATTTTTCGTTCCTTTTTTTTCAAGCTTTCTTGTGAATTAATTGAATATTTTAATGTATTACGTCGAGGGTAAATTGTTTTCTCATTTTATTAATAAAAAAAAATCCAACTAAATTGTTTATGTTGATTAGATGTAAATTATAAAATTAGGACAAAGGTAAGATAAGATTTACCTTTTTCTCAATTACTTTTATGCTCTATATAATTATTCTTTCTTTGTGGGTATAGTGAGACAAAGTTCACCTGAAGGGTGTAATGCCTCACATTTCTAATCGTGTATTTGTTTTTTAAACAAATTACCTTGCTATTAAATGTCCAAGCTCTTAAATTCTTTCTTATTTGTGCTTTATTTTAAATGTAATCCTTAAAATTTTAATTATACTGAAATTATAATTATACTTAAATATAAACATTCTAAATTTAAATACTCTTTTTTTTTTTAATGTTACATTCTTTTTTTTCCTACCACAGCTTGAAATTTTGACAAACTTGGCAAATGGAGCCAACATATCAACTCTTCTTCGAGAATTTCAGGTTTGTATGCAGTTACAACTTCTAAAACATACATTCAATTTTAAGTTAAATATACATCTTTCTCAATTTGATGTGTAATGGTGTCAATAAAACAGCAACGTGGGCCAAGAATGACAACTAAGACATTTATAAGATTTCAGGAATAAACACGAACTACAAATCTAAAATTTTAAGGGAAATGGAATATTAGTTCTACAGGTTTTCATAGGATTTGCAAAACTTTGGTTTATAGCTGTCACTTAGGATTATGTTATGGTAGGTACTTCATCTCTTTGTGTTGTCATCACCTATCTTCCTTTTTATACTCTGTACTTACGAAAATGGCTTCATTTCTTATGTGGTCATCTCTGACCATCACTCATTTGACAGTGCCCTTAATCACTGTCATTAGTAACTCAACAAAATTGGATTTGAAATTCCTTCATTGTGATTATTTTCATTGTTGTTTTTGTTTTGATTTTTTATTGTTGTATTATTTAAACCATATATGCTAATGGATGAGGTGCCTCCTACAAAACTATTATTCAAATCTTACCGCATGGACATTATGCCCAATGGTGGAACCCAACAATAGGAAACCTTATCAATATCATGGTTTTCACATCTCACTAGCAGTTTCTTATCAAAAATATGCCACATGCTAGACACTAATCACATTTATAGAGTAATTTATTTCGTTACCATAATCTTTCTATATGTCCATCTTAAATCTTTTAACTATTATAGACATTATTTCTTTTTACCTATGTGATCTTATACTTTTTAACAATTTTGTAGAATGTTCATAATTTATAATTTTGTAACTAGATTACTGGACTTTCACGCTGTATATTTTTCTAGAAAAATTGCTTGTAAAGTTAGGGTGTCTGAGATACCCCTTTACCATGTTTGCATGCCAGAAAATATAGGATCGAAAATATAGTAATCTGTTGCTAGAGAATATTGCTTAAATTTAATATTTACTTCATTTTTATAATTTTGCTCATTATTTATTTGAAAAACTTTTAAGTTTTGGTCTTTGTGTTTGAAATTGTGTCTTTTCCTCATGTTATGTATAATTTCACTACTTTATCCTATGTCACCTTTATTGGAGCTGTACGGAATGAGTCTCAACTATACTTATGATGTAGTTGTATAGAAGTGATATACTGAACCCGCTTCAGAATATGGTGATATAGTAATTTTGTTTGCTATAAGGATATTTAATATGGTCTCTCTTCCTGCCTGCTTGCCTATTGGCCTTTATTCCTGTCTATACCTTTCCTTAAAAACAACAAACAAACACAGTTCTCTAGTCGATAAACTAATTTCCTCAATTATAAAAATATGTAAGTTTTATAGAAAAATTCTCTATTTTACTCAAAAAGTTACTATTCTATTCTCAATAAACTATGCATTTTGAATACAACGCATAATGGTAAATACAAATATAGACATTTTCATTTTATTTTTCTTTTAGTTGTAAATCTTGGTTGTCCCTATGTGCCGCACCCCATCCTGGTTATGGGGCAATATATGGACTACGCTCAGCCAGAGGTGGTGGACCTAATCACTAATCCATCAGGGCATGCTTGGAGAAGAGTTTTAATTAAAGTGTTCTTTTTTTACATAGAACTGTGAATGTTTTCTTCAACATTTAAAATCACCTCATTAAATTTGTTTTTAACTATTCTTAGATTTTTCTCCTTATTTAGGCACCATTTAAATTTATACCTATTTTTGCATGCTAGATAACATAGCATTCTACATTGTGTACTTCTCCCTTGAAGTTCTAAATTCTCCTTTTTTTAAATTTCAGTTTGAAATGAGACTGTAAATTCCATTTGTTTATCGTATATAAATATAGATCTACATATTAAAAGTCTGTTTCTATAAATAGTAAAAGCTTAGTTTTTGAATCATAAACATTATCATTAAAGTTTTTTAAGACTATAATAAATTTTTGTAAATAGTTTTAAACTTCATGGTGCGTGCACCCTGGTGACTTAGTGGTTAAATCTGTTGTCTATGGCCAGCAGTCTGTACATACATCCCAGGAACCCAGGAGCCCTTTCCATTAAAGAAAAAAGTAAACGATACTTAAGCTTCTTGTTAAATTATTCATTTTTCTTTTTAAGTTAATATAAGGTTTAGAGTATATTTTTAAAGCAGTCTGTTGAAATCTGTTTCAGAAGCGTGATATTTGTTGTTGTAAATTAAGTATAAAATCTTTATTGAAATGCTACTTTTTATAGGTATTGTAGTTATTTAGCACTTCAACACCATTCTGAAAGTAAAATATTTGTCAGTAGCATATTGGTCCTTTTCTTAGTTGTCTCCCAATTTTAGATTGTCTCTGAAAAAGCAACCCTTTTTTTCATAGATTCTCAGATACTGCTGGTTAAATGAACTGAAACCTCTAAAGAGAATTCTCATCATCTCTTTCAACCTCGCACTTAAACTAATTGCCGTCTTTGGGTGACTGCTCCCCACTATCGGCTTTGAAGTCACAGGCCACTGTAGTCACATGTGAATGATCCTGACTTGAAATTGTGTCTTTGGTAGTCACATTGTTTAAAGTAAAAAAAAAGAAAACAAACTAAGTTAAGCCAAGTTATCTGTTGGTTCTCCTTTTGTGCCTGTAACTGAGATTATGTATGCTAGAATTTTCATTTATTGACAAAACTGAATATAATAGGGATTTTTAATTCGCTTGATGGTACCAGTGTATAATCTACCTGACATAATGTTTTTTAGACCTATGTGAAAAGCCAGGATAAACTATTTGCAGCAGCCACTATTCAAGCTATAGGAAGATGTGCAACCAACATATCTGAAGTCACTGAGACATGCCTCAGTGGCTTGGTATGTCTGTTGTCCAACAGGGATGGTAAGTTGATAGTTTCATTTAATTTCAAGTAACTTATCATTTTACTCTTCTTGATATAAAATTGTAACATTAAAAGATTGCATTTTAAGTTTTTCTGATATGTCGCTAACATGGTCACAATTATATCCTGAAACATCCCAGCACCTTTTTGTTGTTGTTGAAGTAAATTAGATTCTTGATTTGCAAGCAGTGTTTGTTTCACTTCAATAGAACTAGAAAATCTGACTTATTTTATTTAGCTTCAACCACCTTCATTGTACCTTTTCCACAAAGGTTCTAGTTTTCTCCTTTTTAATGGCATTTAATTCATGTATAACATTGGTTCACCTGCAGAGGGTGCTAAAAGCAGGCAAATGACTATAACATGGAGAAATGGCAGAATCAAAAAAGTGTATCGTATGTGTAGCATCAAAGTTTTTTTCCAGAAACTTAACCTAATAATTTTTATTGAAGATTAATTAGATTTAAAAGTCATCAGTTTAGAACAGCTTCTAGTTTTTAAGCCAAACAATACACAAACATTTTGTAAAATTGCACAGGTAATCTACTAAAATATAATTTAGGTCATTCTGTTCCTTGGTAAAATGTCAGTTATTTCTATAGTTTGACTTTAGAATAAATAAGGCCACTTGGAGAAAGAAAGAAAAATAGGTCACTTTTAAATCTTTAAAATAGCTTATATAGAGGACTTTTTATTGTAATTTTGTATTTGATTAAAACATGACCTTTTAGGAAAAGCATAATGTTCTTTGTAAAATATTTGAAATTATTTGTGGAATTTTAAGTATAATTGTATCACATCCAGAAATAGGCTTACATAACATTGAAAAATTGATTTTTAATATTTTGTTTGAAAAATAGCTGTGCCAAAGTAACTGTTATCCTTAATTATCTTTCCTCAAATGTAGATCACTTTAGAAAACTAACTTTGTTGTATTTCTGAGGAAAAAATTTTTAACTATAAATGTATCCCCAAGTAACAGTGATTTTTTAATGTGACCAGAAACTCATAAACTAGTACCTATAAGCTCAAGATATTGTGATAGAACATTTTTCTGCATGTAGTATTAAAATTCCAAATAAAAGCAACAAAAATCAGTGAAATAGGTTTTTTAAAATTTGACTGTTGATGGTAACTAGAGAAGATAGGATGCTGTCATCCATTTTATCTATTTCTGCTTTCAATAGTAACAACCTACTTCTATGTCACACTTTAAATGTGACATATGAGAATATTTTTTAGAAAAAAAAGAATGTTATTTTTTCCCTTTACCTTTAATAATGTCTTTCTATTTGACAAAATAAAGCATTACTTGGGAAAACATTTCTAGAGCATTAAAGATATGAAACAAATTTTACCAAGGTAATTGTTCTTTTGAAATTAATTTCATATAAAAGACATCAGAAATTAGTTAGATAACTGATTAGTTCTTTGAAATATAAAATATATTCGGGGTTTCTCAATTTTATTTTTTTGACCTTTTTTTCTCATGTGAAATTTTCAAGCTGTGGATTTTAGAACAATTATTTTTTTTCTTAGGTTTGGTAGTACATTTATTTCTTTAAGAATTTTTTTTTATCGACTTTGATTTAAAACATGAAAATTCTAGCAATTTTATAAGGGAAGAATAGGATGTTTTGTAATTAGATAACAGGAAATACATGGCATTTAATCACTCTTGAAAGACAGGCAGTTTTACTCATTTTAATTCTGGTATTTTAATGTTTAGGTCTTTGCTTCTGGTAAGTCATGGAATTTTTACCCCTGTAGTTTAAATATTAAGAAACTTAAAATTATATCATCTAGTTCTGTTTGTATTATCATCATTAATCTATAATATCTGATTTTTTTTTTTAAAGAGAGGAAGGAAGGGAGAGGAGGATAAAGCATCTTTTTATTCATTTAGTTGTTTTTGTTTGGTTTTTCACGTTGACACCCCAGGTCTCAAACCCTCTCCTTGGACTTTATCTGAGTAGCATACCAGTGTCTCAACTGCCTGAGTCACAAGGGCGCACCCCATAATGCCTGATTCTTTACTTCTTTATCATATGTGCTTATTAGACTTTGGTAGTTTTGAAATCTGCCTCAGTAAGAGTGGACAATAAACTATTGAAAACATGTTAAAATCAGTAATATTAAAGTAATAATATTTTTTAACTTTAATTGCCTGTCCTGGCAGAACCTTTTTTCTAAAAATATCTGCTTTTAGGAATGAATTCTGTGAATTTTCTCAGCTTCTTAAAAATTTGTAATTATCTTTCAAGGCTCTGATGATCTGTGATTCTTTGATTTTATGAATCTGTGAATGCCTCATCATCTCTTCAAGTAATATAGACTCCATTGTTTTTATGTATATATAATATAATGCTCTTGGAGTTGTAGTTTTGTTTTTTGTCTTAATGTTGATATCTGGTTTTTTGGTATGCAGAGAATATTTCTAGACAGACTTAAAATTTACCCTGAAAGAGTCCAATATCACTATCTAGAATTAATTTGATAAACGAATTTCTTAAGGACCTTTTTGAGGAATATGTATTTCAGTTACCATAGGATAATTGAATTCTCCAAGATAATTTCCTTTTGGTGGCTTATTAGCAAAATTTGCTTCTCAGAATTAGCCATTTTATCCACTATAAACTAAAAGAACTGGGGACAGAGGACTGTTTTTTGTTTTGTGTAGTTTGTGTATTTTTTTAAATATAATTCAGTAAGCATTTCTTGAAAACTTGGATCAGTTGAAATATTTATTAAATGTTAGTTAGATGAATAAGATATTTATTCAGCTATAAAAGGTTCTTGCCTTTGCTAAATTCACTGGAGGTAGACGATACTGTAAAACAAGTATGTATTAGTCCTTCTAGATATTGACCACTTAACGCTGTTGCCATGTATGTGCTGGCATGCAGAACTAGACCACCTGTATTGAAATGTTAATGTTGTCTTTGGTAAATTACCCAGTCTCCCTGTGTTTCACACTCCTCATTTGTAAAGTAAGGATAATAGTAGACTACTACCTTGAAGACGTTATGCTAAGTGAAAAAAGCCAGGCACAGAAAGACAAATATCCTGAATACTTCTACTTGTATAAAGTATCTTAAAAAGTCAAATTCATAGAAGTGGGGAGTGCAATAGTTGTTTCCAGGCACTGGGGGAAAGGAAAATGGGAAATTACTAATCATTGGGCCTAATATTTCAGTAATTAAACAAGGTGAATAAACTCTAGAAGTCTGCTTACGACATTGTATCTATAGTCAGCAGTAATGTATTGTACAGTTAAAAATGTAAGAAAGCAGACCCCACTTACACACTCTTACCAAAAGTATTTCTCAGAATAAGTACCGTTAAGAATTTTTGAAGATAAGAAGGAAGTTCTCAAAGGTAGGAAATAAAGCATCATTTTTGCTTCTGGTGGTTTAGCATCATAGTGCTGAGATCTTTGGAAACCAAGATCTAGCTCTTTGGAAACCAAGAGGTAGCATAAAGGAAAGGGTGGAATTACATATAGAAAATGACAAGACACCTGGGATGACAAAATAATGGCCTTCCAAAAGAAGTCCAAGTTCTACTACCTATAATTGAGTTAAAAGGGATTTTGCAGATGTGATTGAATTTCTTGAGATGGGGAGATAATTCAAGTGGACCCAATTTAATTAAAAGCGTCCTTGCAAGGGAAAGAGGGAAACCAAGAAAATCAGATGATGTCAGAGCAGAGTTCAGAGAGGTGCTATTGTTGGAAGGGGCTCTGAACCAAGGAATGTCGGAGGTGCCTGGAAGTTGGCACTTCCTTAAAGATTGTAGTCCTGTTGAAACTGGTTTTGTCCTCATTAAGACTGTTGTTGACATCTGACTGTAAGATGATAAGTTTGTATTGTTTTAAGCCACTAAGTTTTTGGTTATCTATAACAGCAACAATTGGAAACTAATATTGCACCAAATATAGATGTCAAATACTTATTTCAGCTATTACAGTACTGTCTCTGGTTGTAGATAACCATGATATGTTTTTCTACACGTAGGCTAGTTTTGCAATGATATAAAAACGTAGATGTTTATACTATGGATTCTTTTAAATCACTCCATATTTTTGCAATATAATTGCTTTTATTTTTCCTACTAGAGTTTAAGTTTGAAGACGGGGTTTCATTCTTATTTATTCTTATTTTCCTCATAATTCTAAGAGATATTCTTTATAAAAGTAATATCTGCTTGGAATAACAAAACATTAGACACAGAATGGTACATTCTGGTTCTGAGTTTTAAATCCTAGACAAAATCACATAATTACAGTGCATCTCTTTCTTCATCTTCAAAATGATAAAAAAAAAAAAAAAGGTACTTATATATGTTGTGAGAAGAAAAAATATATATATAATTTATCATTTAAAGCATAATCTAAATATCATTCCCATGGAAAAAGAGATGTGTGTTTTGAAGTATATGATAATAATTATTAGAATAGTAATAAATTTTGTTTACATTTTCATAGAGAGCTAGCTAAGAACCTATATTTCACAGAAAAAGACTAACAATTTAATCATGGTATTTCCAGTATAACATTAAAATAAAACTTTTTAGTATCTGCTAGGGAATTCTCTAATATTCATGAAGTCCTATTAATAAGAAATGTAAAAATTATAAGTAAAGGCAGTGTTAACTTATTTCTTTGGAATCAGTATGATTAATAATTTTTTATATAGGATTTGTTCCATAAGCCCAGGTGCTCAGGCTATTTACAAATTCTACTGTTGCCATCAAAACCGTAACTCTGGACAAAATGATTAGCTACTTTAGTGTGATATTTCAACCTCATAATCCTAGTTTGATGATTTGCTTTCTGGAGCCACCACCAGTACAAATTCCTCTATTAGTTAAGGCCCTGACAAGAAACAGGTGACACACTGAAAAAAAAAGGATGGCTGAAGAGAATTTAATGAATGAATTATTTGTAAAATATGGGCATGGTTAAGGAAAATCAGCAGGTATGATGTAACACCCTGGGACTATTAGGCTGACAACAGTAGTAACACATTACCATAAGGAGAATAGATGAGGGGTGTGAGGAGTGGGAGCAGTTACCAGCTCCTATAGGAGCCAGCCACTCTCTGGACCTGAAACCTCCAGTAGAGAAATGCAAGCCCTGCCCCAGAAACCTGGCAAGGGAGGAAGCAAGCATATACTGTTCTCTCCTTCCTGATCTTTCACTGCTGTTTCCTGTTGGCTAAGTACACCTGGAAGGTTGGGGCAAGGGAGTCCTGTCGCTGCACTCCATGGTGGTCAACCTCTAAGGGCACAGATGGACCAAGAAAGATTGAGATTTGTATTCATGGTATAAATGGAGACAATTCAGCTCACAATTCCATTCTTTCTGGCTCTGAATTTCATTCTGTTTCTATACTAACATCTTTTCTATTACTAATCCTTGCAACTCAATCTTCTAATACATAATGAACTTTTTTTTAAAGTTTGTAATTTTCTTCTCCTTTTCTTTTAAAGGAAAGATGCAGGAATGAAGGTGAGGAGGCAGACAGGCAGAAAGAGAGAGGAGAAAGAAGCATTTTATTTTATTTTTATTTAGTTGTTCACTTTGGTTGGTTCCTCCCAGAGCTAGAACTTGAACCCAGAGGTATTTGGCTTGCACTCTTTCTGAGGCAGTTGACATAACTGCTACGCCACCAGGACGTGCCTGCAATTTTCATTAGAATTATTAAACTTATTTAGATTTTAAGTGATTATTACAATAAAAACAGTATTTGAGAACTCTGGTTAAAAGCCAATGACACATGTATATTATGGTACCTGGCATAATCTAACCTTACTTTTTGCCTTTCTGACCGAAAGAAGCAGAGAGTAGTAGGGATCTCTGAAGATAAATGAAAGTTTTTAAATAGAGATTAAAGTATACCCTTCTACTTGAGATGGATGTTCACTCCAAAATTTAAAAACGTGCTCATGGTTATATTTTTAACCTAAACATTTAAGACATAAAGAACATTTTGATAATTTAAATTCACATTTTGTCAGGCAGATTCATTTTAATTGAATTACAGATGTAAAACACCAAGTCTCTCTTTTTCAGAAATAGTTGTTGCTGAAAGTGTGGTGGTTATTAAGAAATTACTGCAAATGCAGCCTGCACAACATGGTGAAATTATTAAACATATGGCCAGACTCTTGGACAGTATCACTGTGAGTACCAGTTAAGAGACATTGTTGAATTCAACTGAATTTTTGCTCAGTAGATTATTGTTCTGTTAAAATAAATGGACATCCTGAAGTACAGTGGTTAAGAAAGCTAGAATTGACTGATTCAAATTCTGGTTCTCTGATTTTATGCTGTCCTAGATGGCAATTATAGATTTGGAAAAGAGGAAGGGTTAAATGAACCCTGCAGTGCTGGATTGGAATTGGAGATCAAGTGGACTTTATGGGTTTTTATATAGATAATAAAATATGTATGTATATATGTGTGTGTGTGTCTGCACGCATCTGTATGTATGCTTAGGAATGCATTTATGGGCATAAAGCATCTATATTCCAGTGATGTCACTAGAGAAGACATAAATGCAATAATACCTCATATAGCCATACTTAGATTAGATCTTGTTTTGCTTTAAATTTTTTATATGCATTTATTTTTTAAACTGATTTCATAGCAGATAATTTACCCTTTTAAACTCAGAGATTTGCGGTATGTTCGTAAGATTTTGTTTTATTTCTGTGATGTAATTCCAGAACAATTTAATCATTCCTAAAAAATCTCGTACCCCAAATTCACACACTGATTCCTTCCTTTACTGCAAATCCTGACAACTGCTAATCTACTTTGTATTTTTATGGATTTAATTATTATGGACATTTTATATATAAACAGAATTATATAATAAGTGATCTTTGTGTTTGACTTTTTTTACTTAGCATGTTTTTGAGTTTCATCATCCATACTGTAGAATATAGAACTACTTCCTACGGTAGATCTAATTTTTCAATTCCATTCTCAAAGGAACCAAGGCTCCTTAGAGAAATGAATATTTTCAGAGTAAAGGCGAGAGATGAATAGGATCTTTCTGGAATTTTTTTATTGGGCCAAAAAAGCAAGAAAGTACTCACAGAATGATAGAGAAATGTTTTAAAAACCCAAGAGCCAATTTGAAGGAACTCCCACTGGCCAATATGAGCAACAAAATAAATGATAGTGGAAATATTATAACCTATTGAATAGGATAAGAATCTTTGAACACACATTTGAATGAATAAGTTAGTGTTCTTCCTTCCAATACAAAAATAACTAATAATGTACAAGGAATGATGAAATTGGAATATCACTATTTATTAACTATCACAATACTTGATTTAGGTAAGAGTCACTAACATGCTAAAAACTAGAGGATGAAAATTTGAGTAGTAACAAGATATTTAGCTACACTTTAAATATATTCTCAAAAGACACTTCTTTATTATAAAGGGTAAAATAGTGACTTTTGGTTTTACAATGGGGAAACCTGGTAGATACCCTGTGATCCAAATGAATGTAGTTAACCTTGCCAGCAGTGGGATGATGTGCCTTGTGATATGATAAACTGAATAGAACTCAGCAGCAATTCTGTGGAATTCAATCTAATCAAGAGGAAACATGAGATAGATCCTAATGAGGGTATTCTACAAGGTATTGACTTATACTCTAAAAATGTCAGATCATCAAATGTAAACAAAAATTTGGTAACCTTTTCTGATGAAAATATATTAAAAGGATATGACAACTCAAACACTTAATTTTATATTTTCTTTTGCTATAAAGAATTTCATAGAAATAATTTACAAAATCTCAATAAAGTCTATGGACTTAGGTGATAGTATTGGTTTAGTGTTTAATTTCTTTATTTTAAATAATTTTATTCTGGTTATATAAGTGCATTCCTTTTATTAGGAAGTTCACACTTAGAAAACAAAATGTGTGAGTACACATACAAATAAAACTAAAACAAATTAGTGAAATGTTAATGGGGAATCTTGAGTGAAGGTTCTTAAGAAATTCTTTTTATTCTTCAAGTTTTCTATAAATCTGATGCTGTATTTAAGTTAAATTTAAAAAGAAAAGTAAACATAACTCATGTTGAGCTTCATTTTATTGGACATGGCAGATATTGTATATTTTACAAATCCAAGATTTGTGGCAGACCTATATTAAACAAGTCTTTTTCAGCTCATTTGCTCTTTTTTTTTTTTTTAACAGTATATACTCACTTCATACCTCTGTCACATTTTAGTAATTCTCAAAATATTTCTGACTTTTCAGTTATTTTTATCATATCTGTTTGGTGATTTGTGACCAGTGTTCTTTACGTTACTGTTGTGATTATTTTGGAGTTCCACAACTGTGCCCATTTAGAATGGAGACTTGATAAATACTGTGTTGTTGTCTTGCTGCTCCAGCCACTAGCTGTTCACCCGTCCCTCTCCCTCTTCTTGGGACTCCCTCTTACCTGAGACACAGCAATTTGAAATTAAGCCGATTAATAACCTGTGATATCCTATGTGTTCACATGAAAGAGTCACATATCTTACTTTAAATCAAAAGCTAGAAATGATTAAGCTTAGTGAGAAAGATGTCAAAAATTAAGATACAATGACCACTTGAATGAGAAGAAAATGAAAGAGTCTTACTGATATGGACAAAGTTTCATTGTTCTGCATAGAAGATGAAGCCAGCTATAACATTCCCTTAAACCAAAACCTAATCCAGAGCAAGGCCCTAACAGTCTTCCGTTCTTGATGGCTGAGAGAAGTGAGAAGCTGCAAGAGAAAAGTTAAAGCTAGAAAAGGTTGATTTGTTAAGTTCAAGGGACATCATCTCCATTACATAGAAGTGAAAGGTGAAGCGGCATATTCTCAAGTTATCCACAACTGCTAGCCAAGATCATGGATGATGATGACTGCACTAAATAATAGATTCTCAATAGAGTTTTAAAAGCCTTGTATTGGAGGAAGATGCCATCCAGGACTTTTATAGCTAGAGAGAGGTCAATGCCTGGCTTCAAAGAATAGGCTCACTACTCTTGTTATGAGCTAATGCAACTGATGACTTTTAGTTGAAGCCAATGGTCATTTACCACTCCAAAAACCCTAGAGCCATTAAGAATGCACTCTTTAAGTGGAACAAGAAAACCTGTATAAACATTTATTTATAACATGATTTACTGAATATTTTAGGCCACTTTTGAGATGTACTACTCAGAAAAATAGATTCCTTTCAAAATATCACTGCTTATTGACAATAAAAGCCTCTGGTCAACCAAGAACTCTGATGGAGATGTACAGGGAGATTAATGTCGTTTTCCTGTCTGGTAAAAATGTCATCCTGCAGCCCATGGTCAAGGAATAGCTTTGACTTTCAAGTCTGTTATTTAAGAAATATACTTCATAGGGCTGTGACTGCCGTGATACATAGTGATTCGTCTCTTGAATCTGGGCAAAATCAGTTCAAAACCTTCTAGAAAGAATTCACCATTTAGATTTGTCATGAAAATATTTGGTGGTATGAACTGAGCCCACAGTATCTCTAAGGTGTACCTGTAGATTTCTGTTGATAGTGCAGTCACCATATATATTTTGAGTGTAAATATTTTATCCTTTGCAGTATCCTTCATTTGTAGGTTATACTGCTTTTGGAACATAGTTCTTCCAGAATAAAAAGTCATCTACCTGAGCATTGTTCTGACACGGTTTTACATAACGTGCTGTGGGACAGATGAGGATTTTGTATCACAAAAGAACAATTGAAAGATATTCTGTCAAGACTGCTGAATAACACTGAATAGCACTTTAGGTACTCTTCGCCCAGACGCCTCACTGAACTCAACTCGCCTTTTCACAAGTTAGCTGCACTTACCCTGCTACTCCAACTTTATTCAGACTTAAAGTTCTAATGCCTATTGAGTTCAGATATAGAATATTGTATCTTATATGCTATTTGTATGCAGTTTGTTTAGATTCTACTGATTTTGCCTTTGGCAATATTAAATAAATAAAATTGATGTTTTTTCCGAGGTTTTTTTTACACTGTTGCTTTCGCTTGGTGCAGTGGGCTGGTATTGAAACACGATAGCTTCTAAACTGAACTGCGCACTGAGTGATCTGTAAAATCTTTCTGGGTGATTTTCTGTAGCTGCCGTGCTCAGCTAGGAATCACTATTCGTTTTTGCAGGCAAGTTAATGGGTTAAAATGACTATGGAAACTGCCTTCTGGTAGAAGGTTTAAAAAATGCACTCAGTCACTTGCTCAGGGCATTTAGAATACAGAATCAAGCAAAGTCATTTATAATCCAGTTTGTCTTAGAAAATTCTGAAAAGAGTAAGTTCATGATGAAAGTAGTATGTTGTATGTGTATGTGTGTGTTACTAGTTTGGTTTTTGTTCAGTGTTCCTATTTATTTTGTGGTTGAAAGACCATGAAGAACAAAAAGGGACTCATTTTCTTACTTGTTCTTTTTTCAGCTGCTTCAAATCTTTGAAAAAAGCAGTAGTGGGTTCATAGTACTAGTGATGTACAATGAACTTCTCATAACTTAATTAGAGTAAGAGGGAGAACTGGAATGTCATTTTGATTCCAGTCAAATGCACAAAAACATTGGATTTGTCAGTTTCCTAAGATTTTTAGTAAAATACCATCGCCATTGTTATAAATATATTTATATTGATATTATTTTTCATTATGACAGTTTCCTAAGTTTTTTAAATGTTTAATTGCAAATTTTATTACCTCAGTTCTAGAACCTTTGAACATTAGATAATTGATTTTAATTTTTCCAAAAAATTATATTTAAACGTTGTGTCCATTATGAATATGTTTAGAGAATTTAACTCTTGTTCATTTAATCTTTGTAATATTAATGAGTAGGACTAAGAACAATCTCTTAAAAGTTCTTGAAATTGTCTTTTAATTGCAGTTGTGTTACCAGAAGAACAATTACTTAAAGTGGGATAATAGGTTGTGATATGTCATAGCATTACAATTTTTATACTAGCAATATGTAATAAAATAGTTAGGAAAAATAAATCTAGCATGACTGAAATCTTGCCCACATATTCTTATTTAGTATTTTTTATTATAGTAGGCAACTTGAATTCTCCATACTGGAAAATTTAATGTACCACTCAATTACTATTCTTTAGCTCATTTTAAAATAATGGATTGGGAGTAAGGTCTTAATGTATTGTAACCTTTAGAACATTAGAAATAATCTTTCTTTTTAGAAATAAGTATACAGGAAGAATATCAGTTTTATCATACTGAATCAAAGATTTCTCTTTCTAATACTGATTTAAAGATAATGTTGTTATAATACTTGCAGATATATACTTTGACTTTAAAACTTTTTTGATGACCTCATTCTAATCTGATTAAAGACGAATTAATGGTGTTTTAATAATTTTATATTATTTCACAAAGTTGGTGATTTGAAAGAATTTGACTTGGTGGATATTGTGATAAAATTTTAACTGTGGAAAAACCCTTATTCTCACTTTTTTTTTAAAAAATAGCCGTACTATGTACAGTTGTGGAGCTGTATTGAAAATATAAGGATTTAATCTGAGGAATTGAAAAGGGACCTCATAAAAATAATTTTTTCTCTTTTTGTTGTGATTCCTCTTAATGATAACCACTGGCTTTTTCACTTATTGTAAAGAGCAAATTTCCTATACTAAGTGAAAATGTTCTCAGAACCTAATTTACATACTCCTTCAAATTCCTTTTGGAGTAGGGGAGGATACAAATAAACAAATAGTAATAAAACTAATTTGCATACTCTGAAATGTTGGTCTTAATGCTTCTGATGGAAGGTTTCCAATTTGTAGCAAAGCAGTTATTTTTAAGAAATAAATTATATAGAAATGTACATTATTTTTAAATAAGGCCAATATATAATATTGGACAAATTTGTCTTAACCCTATTTCTTTTTTTTTTTTTTTTTTTGATGACCAAATAATATACCGGGATTTATGATTTTATAAGCAACCCTTGAGGATCTCGTCAGTTTTATGTGTTTCCAGTGCTATAGATGCAAATATGTAGAGGGATTTGGAATCCTAGTCTTTAATGGGTCTGTTCCTTTGTCTTTATCCATGAATTCTTGAAATATGGTTTGCAGACCACTTGTCTCAGGAATCCTTCATGATACTCCTTAAAATGTGACTTCCTCGGCTCACACAGAACTGATACCAAACCCCTGCAGTTTTAGTAAGAGCCCTACATGATTTTTGTGAGCACTGAGGTTGATAATGAGTGCCTTAGAGCAAACGTCAACCACCTTTTTCTGTAAATTGCTAGATAAAAAAATTATTTTTACATTGATGGTGTTTGTTGTATTTACTCAATGCTGCTATTATAAAAGCAGTAATAAAAGCAGTAATAGTTACACATATATGCATATACACATTTGACCCAAAAGTTTGTAAATCTCTGATAGAATCAATATTCTAGATCAGTGGCTTTTCCTTTATGAATCTTTTCTAAGACATTGTTTCTGCAATGAGTTTTAATGAGATTTCTTGTGTAGTATTTGATAATTGAAGACAAATTCATAAATGTAGAAAACTGTTCCTGGATTATGCATTAAATGAATTAATAGATATAAAACTTACATAACATTGAAAGCCTTTGCTATATTAATATTAAGGAGAGTTTGATTATCATATTTGTAACTATATAATTTTTAATATTAGGTTCCTGTGGCTAGGGCAAGTATTCTTTGGCTAATTGGAGAAAACTGTGAACGAGTTCCTAAAATTGCTCCTGATGTCTTGAGGAAGATGGCTAAAAGTTTCACGAGTGAAGACGACCTGGTAAAACTGCAAATTTTAAATCTGGGAACAAAACTGTATTTAACCAACTCCAAACAGGTAAGAGTCTAATCCTTGATCCGCCTGTATGACCTATGCTATTTACTGTGATCAAGCATCTACTAGTCTGTTCATGCATTAGTGTATTTATTCACGATTACTTTGTAACTTTTTCTTAAATGTTCTCTATAAATGGTAGTGGTGCAAAAAGATGACATTTTAGTCATACTAGGGAAGAAAAAGAAGTTTTAAAAATGAAATAGAAGGATTGAGATACATTGGAACTCCAGAAAAGAAAGCTACTGGAAGTCTTAAGTAGAAGAAGAGAATTCAGAAAAAAATTCCAAAAGGGTGAAAGACTTGACCAAGGTGGTTTGGTGTACAGAATAAACAAACTGGAGAGCAAAGGGTCAGAATCATGAAACTCTTTAAAAAGCTGAGCTTGGAAAAGTAGGCAAGGCCAGGAGTTAGAGTAACAAGTAGTACTAAGAACGTTGTCTTACAGATGGAGAGGAAACCTTTAAATAGTTTTTAATAGTGGCATAACTTAACATATTTTCATTTTAGAATATATTTTTTTAAATCACTTGACTCTTTGAGGAACTGTTGGTGAGAAGAGTGACCGCTCTATATAAAATGCATGGACTCACTTCTATGAGTAAAATAGGAACTTACCCCATCCTTTCTAACTCTCAGTTGCTGTTTTTCACTGGTAGAGAACTTAACCTGATTAGTGAGACAGGAAAAAGATTCTTGCTTATTGAAAGCTAGACCTCTTAGTAAGCTTTATGCTCTTTGTCCTGTCTTGTTATTTCTCTAACTCTTTATTTTTCCTTTCTCTCTGACTCCTATTTTGCCTCTGATTTTTCTTAGGTTTCTCCTCCCTCTGTCTCTGTTATCATCTCCTTTTCCAGCTCTCTGCCAGTTTATCTGACAGCCTCACACCCCTCCCACTCACCACAGTCTAATGTCTGTGTATGTAAATCTCTCCTTCCTCTCCCAGCAGTGTCTCTCTGTGTTTGTATTTGCCTTTTCTGTGTGTGTCGCTCTCATTCTGCCTTCGCTGCTTACTCTTAGGCTTCGTTTATTTTGTAGTGAACTGATGATGATGGTTGGCCATTCGTAATCTTCAGGTTGACTCCTACTTTGTTTCTTTAAGGTTTGGGATTATCTTCATCCCTAATTGTGATATGAGTTTTATTATTATAGCCTTTGTTTACTGGTGTACAGGCTTATGACCAAATAATTGTGAATATTTTGAGCATATTTCTATAATTTAGAGTTACCATTACATTTTAATTTACCTTTGAAAGGAATCAGTTAATCACTTCCAAGTGTCATGTGGATTCTTCCATGTAATGAGTTACTTTTAAAAAACCGAGTAAAGAAAGGAAAACTGTTTACTGTTGAATTTATGTTTATTAATAAAAATACTGTTATAGCCTGATATACTCTCTGTTCACTAAGTCCATACAACATTGTGAAAGTCAGTATAATAACCTAGAATATAATGGTTTATGACTGTTTTGGCTGCTCTAAAAAAAAAAATATATATATATATCTTATAGATAATTACAAAAGAAAAGTAATACAAAATTAGTATGTTAATCAAGATGGAAAGTAATTATACATTACAAAATTAAATGAAGGTTCTGTTTATGACCCTCTTCTTTAGTATCTGTAAATAACCAATAATTGAATGTAGTCCTCTTTGTTCAGAAACTATTTTTTTATCCGGTGAATCTGAAGACAACATAGTTTGCACTCAGATTTTTTTCTTGAAATGTATTTTTAATTGAAGTTTTGGAGCTCAGCTTCTGAAATATTCCATTGTGTATTTTAGAATGATACTCCCAGAGAACTACAGTAGACCCAACTGGTGAAAATGTAGTGAAATTTAGAAAACATATCAAATTTTCCCATAACTTTTTGTTTGTAAGTATAAAAACGTGATAATAGTGACTTTCAGTGTTGTTCTCCATTCTCTAGCATCTCATTTCTTAAGAAAAGGAGTTTGAGGAATTCATAAAAGAAAATTAGCATGAAAGAATGATTTTTAAGCCCTATCACTTGACTGCGTTTCTCAGTTGTATGTATGATTTGTAGCCCACTGGATATGAGACAGAGTTAATAAAATGATTGCTTTGACCTAAACGTAAAGAATTGTTTTCTATGTTTGTTTATTTTTGCCATCTTTAAAGCTGAGCTATGGATAGCAGCCCACAGTGTTCAGGGACTAGTATTAGTTTGGAAACTTGAATTCCCTGTGATCCCAATACCTCACCAAGCACTTCGAAAATTTTTATTGAATTACTTATAGGAAATGTGTAAGTTGATCTTTATAAGATTTAGCACATTGTATTTATTTGTATGCTTAAGAAATAATTGAATAATAAACTCCTTTAAAATGTTTTTACCTGGTACAAAAAAGGGCATATAAATTCGTTAATAATCTGCTTTTAGTATGGTTACATAGGATCCTGATGAATTGACCCTCTTTTAGATAAAAAATATTAATGTGGGAAAATTTTTAACAATAAACAACTGTCTAAAGTCTTAGAAGAGTAAAGAAAATCAGGAAGATTCTGGAGGAGAATTAATACTCTAAAGAAGGGAGAGGCACAGAGTGAACTTTACTTCTTTTAGATCCTGAGGGTGGTTGGCACTACCCCCAGAAACTCAAACTCCAAAAGGAAACCCAAAGTCTTTTTGGCATTAGGAAGAACAGAACAGAATTCAGAAAATCTATGGATACTGGAGAGTTCATGAAAAATTCTAGAAAAGAGAACCGGATGGGGAATATCAAAATCTGTGAATGTCTCTTTCCGTGTCTATGACTGACTCCTGAGCCACAAATGTGCAGTATAGATTCAGAGTAGCACAGCTAAGAATAAAAGAAATGAACTGTGATTGAGCTGTACTTTGACCCTCACCAAGTTAATTGCCTGCTCAAACCAATAAGCAAACAAACAATAATCATTTAAGGAGTATAGTGATGTTCAAGGTTTTTACAATATAACATTCAAAATGTCTAAAATACAATCCAAAACTCTTTTAAATATAAGAAGAAATAGACTGGGAAGTTATTCCCAAATAGATAATTTTAGACTTGTGAAAATATAAGAATTTCTGGAGATGGGAGATCATAATAGTTGCATGATACTGAATATACTTAAAGCCACAGAACTACGCACTTAAAAATGGTCAAAATTATTATTTTATGTATGTTTTACTGCAATAAAAAAGATGATAACCAGGAGAATGTGATTCATTTTTAAGAAAAAAAAATAGCAGAAACCAAACCTCATATGACCCAGATGTTGGAATTTGAGGTAAACATTGTGAGGCAGCTTTAATAACTAAGAGGTAACATAAAGGAAAATAAACTCAGAATAAATGAAAAGATATAGAAAAAATACAGAAGAATCAGGTGAAAGTTGTAGAATTAGAAAATATAGTACCCAACAAAATGAATATCATGTTTATCTTTAGTATTGTATATTCATTCTCCTTTGACATGTAACATTTTTATTTGGGTATAGAGATATAAAGCTGCTTTATATAGTTGTTGTTTTTTTTACTGTTACATTATGTTATAGGTGAGCATCCATAACTTTATTTAATTTTCTCACCCTGGGCTCTTTCAGATCGAAGTGTGTATTTGGAGAGCAGTTTTAACTGTGTGTGATGGTTACCTAGAACTCTCTGATACAATTAGGAAGAGGCAGGTAGCCCCTGATAATACAGTCTCTAATGTTAAACTATCTTGCTTCAGATCTTCGTTTGCCACTCATTACTACGTGATTTTGAACGCTTTTATAGCTTACTCAAAATTTAATTTCCTTATCTGTAAAATGGAAATTATAATATAACCAATTCTTTATAATGCAATATGTTATATTCCTAAAAATCATTTTGCTTTACAAAGTTGCACAATAAAAAGCACAGAGATTATTGTGGAGAAAATGGAGCTAGGAGAACAACATTCAAAAATTTTATTGGTGACACATGAAAAAAAAACTAATAAAGACAGGAGCATAGTTTTACATGTATTAAATGGTTAACAATACATGAATAATAAAATGAATATAGCTCTTTACCTTGAAAAAACCTAAGGTTTATCTGCAAAAATGGCCAAAGGTCGTGTTTGTGAGCTAAGTGGTAGAAGTCGTGTTAATCTGATATTGGATGAAAAGTTGTACTGTTATATGTGACTGAATGTGACCCCACAATACATGTGGTTGTTTGGGTGGATATGTTTTGTTATCCCTTTGCTGCCCACTTAAGCTGGGTACGGTTGTTTTGCCTTCACCTAGTTTTCTTGCAAATGAAATTATGCCTAAGTAGACACAAAATTCATGGTAAGCACAAATTGTTCTCTGTTACATCAACTGCATTGGAACAAATGCACATTTTCAAAACAATTGTAACTGCGCAACTGATTGTATCTACTTCACAAAGTTGTTCTGAGGATTAAGTGAAACGTAGCAGGTAAAGTGATAGCATTCCTGGTACATAGTAGTACTTAGTTCATATTAGTTACCCTGCCTCTTTCATAACACTATTTACAGTTAACCAGCTACCAGATTTTTGTTAAGGGAACATGATTGTTTACAGTAAGAGAACAAGTCCAATTACTGAGAATATCTATTCTCATTAGGAAAAAACACTCCATTTAGGTTTACCCTACTGAGAATAGGCTATTGAAGTTCCTTCTCTGATGTTTTACGGAAAAACAGAGTTAGATATGAATATCAGGAATAGAAAACACAATTAAAATGCTCTCATAAGTTATAAAGGGTTAAAAAAAAAAAACGGACTTTGACACCACTGAGGTTGCTGAAATGTGCAGCTCTTGACATGGTATAAAGATTTAGCACGACTTCCTTAATCTGTTGAGGTCCGAGGCAGAAAGCTAGAATTTGATTAAACTGATTAATAGCAATTAAACATTAATGAATAGGCACACCCTGGTGGAGCAGTGGTTAGGTCAATTGCCTCCAAATAATGTAGTCCACATCCTCCTGGTTCGAGTCCCAGGCCCGGTGGGGAACAAGAAGTGTAAACAGCTAAATGAAAGATAAAGTGCTTCTTCCTCCTCTATTTTTCTACTTACTTGCTTACTACTGCCTTCATTCCTGCCTGCACCTTTCCTTTAAAAATAAATAGTTAATAAATAAAAGGTACATTTGTTTTTAAACTTTATCCGATAGTGTTTAAATTTGGTGATAAGCCGCATAAGTTAATCTTTGACTTAGCTCATGTTTTTATTTTTAATTGTGAAACACTGAAAACATAGAAAAGTGCGTGATTACATAAATACATATACATAAATATATATTGGTATGTATTTATTAAGTCAAGTTTAAGTCTGTTGAAAGAACTGTAACAGGTCGAGCTAAACAAAGTTCCTGTTCATATTTTTTTATTTCCCCATTGGTAACCACTGCCAAATTGTTGGGATGTTTTAATCATACTTGTTTAATTTTTTTTATTATATGAATGTGTATTTGTAAACAATACATGTTATTGTTTGTGGGTTTGAAATTTTGTGTAAGTAGGTGTTCCACTTCATGTATACGTTGCAACTAAATTCTTTCACCTAATATATTTTTTAAATGTTGACATGTGTAGAGGTAGTTCATTCATTTTAATTAACTCATTTTCTGTGAAAGTTTGGTTTCTGCTTCTCTGCTGTGAGGAAAGAAAGTGCTTCATTGAATATCCTTAGTACTTGTCATTTTTTTAATTACTTCAAACACTTTGATTCTTTGTGAGAAACTTCATAATTTTGGGATGTTTTGGGAAGATAAAGTGAAGTAAATTCTCTCCTGCCCTGTGATTTGGGTTGTTGGAGAAATCTACCCCAACCCCAGATCCTTCACATGCTTAGCACAAATGATATCTCTACTATTTCTTGAATATTTTTTCTTAGCATTGTAATAGAAAATAAAAAAATAGAAAGTTAGAACTTACAGAAAACTTTCCAGTTGACAAAAATATTGGATCCAGTTTACACAAAGAATCCTTTAGTCATGAAATAATGAAATTGATTAGATGAAAGTTATACTATTTCGATTTGCTTCTGGGGTATATGAATCCTGTGTAGCTTTCCTTCATTTTTCACACACTTTGCCAATATCTTTCTTTACGAAATTAACTTTGTGGTACCAGTATTAATTTTTGCTATGCCAAATGCTGAGTTCTTGTATTTTTTTTATATTTCTGAAACTAATAATAGATCTATACTGATTTTAGGACTGTATTTTAAGAGACCCATTTTTATTATTTTGTGCTGACTTATAAGGTATTTGAAGAAAGCTGTTGTTCGAGCAGATACTTTCCAATTTGTTACTTGTCAGAGTAGTTAGGTAAAAATATGATGCCCATATTTTGAGAAGGTTTTTTAAATATTCAATTCCTTATTTTTTTTAAAGCATTCCCCAAATTCATTTTCCTGTGTCACAATGACTTAGTGCACATCTGAAGAGAATTTAATTGTTGTAAGTAGTATCTGGATAATATTAACCATTAGTTAATATCAGGAATGATTCTTTTCTAAACAGGAAAATTAATCTGAAGTTAAGATTTACTAAGTATAAGTATAATATATAAGATATTGAATATTTTGTGTAAGTAGATATTCCACTTCATGTATACTTTACCACTAAATTCTTTGACCTAATACATTTTTTAATGTAGACCTGTGTAGATATAGTTCATTCATTTTAATTGACTCTCATAACTGTCTTATATAATTTTATGAATAAAACCAATATAAAATGCACGGTTTACTGTCCCATCTGGTTTTGGTTGAGCCTCTGGTCATATAAAAATGCCATGATTATTGACTGTTGTCTACTTTCTTTCGTAACTGTTGCTCAGTACAGTGCTGATTTATGTCTGTTGTTTCAGTTTCCCATCTCGTTTGGGACTTGTCCAAAGATTTTTTATTGTTAATGAAATAGTATAATTAATAATTATATAAAAATAAGACAGTACATTTGTGGCCCTTCATATTGTACTTCTAATCTCTGCCATGTTCATGTCTTTTGGTGTCTAAGACAGAGGTACAGTGAACAGAAATTTCATTTTGATATGTGAAATGTTTAAACTGGAAAATCTTTTTCTTTTTCCAACTTTTTTGAAATGCCACATAACTAATTTCTCCATTTTAGAAGAGCATGTAGGATGTGTTGCTAAAGAGAAATGTACCCTGACAAGGCTGAAAAGAAAACCTAAGTCCTTTGCTTTTTTCAATGGTGTTTAGATAAGAGTTTGACTGTGTTCCACCTGCTGGCTATTTGATGTACCAGCAAGTTGTGCCATGGCCTGTGTGAAGCATGAAGCTCCCAGCTGTTAGTGGATGGAGTCAGAGGAAAATATGGGAAGTTAGAAGTTGGTTGTGGGTGAAGTGTATATAGCAGGTAGAGACAGAACAGTCCTGCTATAGATCATTAATGAAAGTGTGAGAGCACTCTTGCTACGGTAGTTTTGTCTTTTATTGTATAGTGTAAATTTAAAACCTCTATTTCATTATTTGGTAATTTTTTATTTTGCTACAAATCTAGCAGCAATAATGGATTTAAAATAAAAGTGCATATTTAATGAAGATTTTTTTATTTTCAGTGTATACCATCGAAAAAAAGTTCAGCACTTGCCATTTACCATGAGAGTGGTAGTGACATCACCAACCACAACAGTAACCAGAAAACACAGCAAACCTGCTAAAAATGTATTAGCATCTATTTTAACATTTAAGAGTTTTTTAAAGAAAATTGTGGCTCAAAATGACAAATATATACTAAGTGCAGAAGATGTTTTTGTGTCTGTGAAACATGTTATTTAGATCTTTAAAAAACTTTGAAAAATAGTTTCTATTTTTTATTGTTTTATTTTGTTTGTATGAAAAATGAAACAATTACTGTTAATGTATTGGCACCATTAGCAGCAGAAAAAGAATCTAAACAATGCTAGTTTTCAAAGAGAAATCAATTAGTTCAACTTTTGTTTTCACTCAAAGCATTTATTCTCTTAGACTTCACATGGAATCACAGTAAAGCTTTGGAAATTTATTCTGTAATAAATGCTGTTGTAAATTTAAGAGCCTAACATGGAAGATAGGAAGATAAGATTACTCGTTTTGGCTAAAGGGATGTTGTCATGGTCAAATCAATGTTCTTTTTAAATTAAGATCACTATGGAACAGAAATATTTTGGAAATTGATTGAGGTGCATTCAAACTGTCTGCTTGTTTTACCATTTGAAATAAAACTTTAAGGTCATATTACTGATATCTGATAGCCATTTGTCTACCTCTCTGTTAATTGAGCTACAAAGTTCTTTAAAGATGTTAATGTTGAAAAAACATATTTTGGCATGATGATGCACACCCTGTCTTGCTCTCTTGACTGCATATTTTCAGCAGGATTTTAGAAATGTGATTTTGTGAAAAACAAGCTGTATAAATTAACCTGTGTCCTATATTGGCTTATCTACCCCCACCCTCCTGGAGGTCTAGGCTGGGGAGGTGGTAAAAGGAGTAAAAGAAACTTCCGTTTATTGGTTAGATTTTTATTCAGGATCATTTGAAAATCTTTAAAGTGTTTACCAAATAAAGTGCTAGAAACATCAGCTTTGAAAATTTTAGTAAATAACAATTCTTGGAAACATTCTGGCAAACAGAAAGTCATTGAACTCGATCCTTATAAAAACAAAGAGAGAAATTGAAAAATTAAATGTTAGGAGCTCAAGTTTATTTGGGGTGGAGCTCCTATTTTTAATTGTATGCTTTCATATTTTGTATCAGAATAAAGTGAAATTGAGAAGACCTTTTTACAATATCTAAATTTGGTAACATTAAAAAAGTATATACAAGGAATTATTTTACAGTTGTGTCTCATAAAGATATAAAAATATTTTTGACTGGAGGGAGAAAAGTAAAATATCAGAGCTTGAAAATATTCACATATTTCAACATAAATTAAATCCTTGAGAATATCTTTCATTCAACAGAATTTTTTCTGAGTTTACCAGATTAATCAATACTACAGTGCTAACAATTTTATAAATTTTATAAATATCGATTATAAAATTTAATTTTGAAGATTACAAAGGCTTCTTTTAAGAAAATTCAAGCTAATAAGATCATATGAAATTATGTTATTCAAAGACATTCCCATGACTTATTACAGATATATAGAGCTGAGAAAACTGATTTAGTATACCGATTTAGAATAATTACTGTGCTTTATTTTTAATGCATCACTGTACATGAATGTTTTCATATTTTAGGTTTTTATTTTTGCAAATACATTTGAGTAGAACATTTTATAAGTCAACCAATATAATAAGTTTTATAGTTAGTAAATACATATTTTTAAATTATAGAATTTTAGCTACTTAATACTCCCAATCTCACTCTCAATAGTGTCTGTTAGTATATAAAAGTAGTCTGATTTCATAAAAGCTAATTTTGGAGATCAGAAATGTATGAAAAATAGAGAATTTTGCTATCACAAATGAAAAAATAATTGTAATTTATTTTAGTTTCATTTTTAAATCTCAATACTCAAATGAACTTTGGTATTAACCTAGTTGTAAGTTCTCACTCTGCATTTGAGAAAACTAAGTATTAGATGTCCTTCCCAGATTATCCCAGCAAGTTTATTACAATATGCCATGTTTCCCTTTAAGGGATATTGAGCTTTAGTCATCATTTGGTGGACATTTTGCTAATTGTCATTAAAATCGAATCATAGAATTTTCCTTATCTGTACTTGGAGAACTTGGTCTAGCAATTATTAAATAGCAGTTGTTGGTGACATTAAAAATAGCTTTATTAACATATTCACTGTATTTTTTATAGTTCTACTTTATTGAAACTAGGTTAATGCTTTTTAAATCCATTATTACTGAAAGAAGATTGTTTTCTATCCGAATCAGTCATCTTAACTAATTATTATAAGAGTTTACCACACCATTTCTGTAGTTGGCTTACTATTCTAGAATTGTCTTTAGCTCTGTCTGCCTTGATTGATTTTATTTGTTATTGGTTTCTGATGTCTATAAAATATTCTAATGTAGAAAATTTTCTCATTTATGAATCCTATATAATTTATAGTTATAATGTATGTGTTGCTTTCTAAATTAAAACTATAATTTTTCAATAAAATAACTAGAGTTCAAAATACAAACCTATTTTGTTAACATTTCCATTTTGGTTTAATTATTATTAAAATTAGCTCTGTATGTTAATGTAGTACATTCAAAATTGACTTAGGAAATCTTATTACAGTGTAAAAGCTACTATAATAAGTTGTTCCCTTACATAAATAAATAAATGACCAATATTACCAGAGGCTATAAGCAGCATGGGGAAAAAAATGGAAGCAGTCTTTTATCCTAGTTTTTAGAGGGCATCAGCAGCTTGCTTTTATGAAAAAGTAACAGCTAAATGCACTGCAAATAATTTGCAGTAATCCAGTTCAGTGATTCATGTGTCTGCTTTAATGGGTCATAATTCAGGGTAAAGTAACTGAGTGCAGTCAGAGTGCAGACACTGCTTATGCCAGGGACAGTATCTCTTCATAAAACACACCTCAGGAGAAGCAGTTTGCCAGCCCCCTAATACTCTCTGATGTTTTGATATCCTGCATATTTTTCCGATTAAGTTTTGAGTGCCATGTTTTTAGTTGTATCTCCACATTCATTATTCTCACGTAGACCCTTCAGCAGGTTTGCCATATATGATTATTTTTTTAATGATGCCTTTCTTTCCACTTCAGCAGTTTAATAATCTAGCACATGGCTGCTTCTCAGTACTCAGCATTCACCTCCCCAATACTGAAGAGGACGTGTGCCTTGGCTTCAAAATTCCATTTGCAGCGTTAGAAATGCATATTCCCTATGGAACAACATTTGTTTGACATAACCATTCATTTTTATTACCTCTTTAAATATGTTTATCCAGAGTTATCAATAATCATAAATAACTGTATTCTCATCTTGTTCTGTTTTTTTCCAACAGACAAAATTGCTTACCCAGTACATATTAAATCTCGGCAAGTATGATCAAAACTACGACATCAGAGACCGTACAAGATTTATTAGGCAGCTTATTGTTCCGAATGAGAAGAATGGAGCTTTAAGTAAATATGCCAAAAAAATATTCCTAGCGCAAAAACCGGCACCACTGCTGGAGTCTCCTTTTAAAGGTATTACCAGAATAGAGTTGCAAAATGTTACCTAAAAATTTATGACAGTATGTCCTATTTCTAATGTATTTAAAATTTATCTCTTAGAAAATAAAAATGATTAGCATATATAAATGTATAAAAAACTGTGATTTTCTACTCATTCATCTGTTCTCCAGAGCAAGCTTTATATTAGTTTTATTTTATAGACCTTCCTACATAATTTCAATCATGCCATTTTGTTTTTATTCCTACTAAACAGTTTAGCTGAACAGTAGATAAAAGCTGTGTTGTTCTTGGAGACATTGGCTTCATTTCTATTATAAATAGATAGCATTATTGAATAAGAGTTATAGTTTATTTTAGTGATGAGTTGTTAATTCCATGTTAATGTATAATAATAAACTTTTCTCAAATTTCATTAAAATATTCCTTTAAATTTAAATTTTTTTTCAAAGATGGAAGTTGATCTATTTTCCCCAGCTTTTTAAAGGAAATAATTACTTCATCAGTTTAATAAGTAGGCATTGCAGTTGGAGTCAAATGGTTATGTATGTGCCTTGGCTTTCATATTCTTTCTTATGTAATTGTTGTAAAGTGATAAAAAGCAGTGCAGTTTTGTAGAAAAACTATTAAAATTCTGTATGTGTTTGTGCCAAGACATGTATATGGATTGTTTAACTGTGCTGTCATTCTTAATATTCACAGTAAAGTAATTTTTAGAGAAGCTACATTTCAGAGCAACACCTCTAAACACACTGACTGATTAGCTTTTTTATTGACCATTATGGGGGAGATTATTGTAATCTATGGACTGAAATCAGTTTTTTGACCTATGAAGAGCTTCCTAGTTTATATTTATTTCTTGACATTTGAGGTAATATGCCATTTACCTTGAGCTCTGATTAGGATTGTTCTCTGTTATATACAGCTCATATTGTTTATTTTATATTTTCCTCTATTTTTGTAGATAGGGATCATTTCCAACTTGGCACTTTATCTCATACTCTCAACATTAAAGCTACTGGGTACCTGGAATTATCTAATTGGCCAGAGGTGGCGCCCGACCCATCAGTTCGAAATGTAGAAGTAATAGAGTTGGTAAGTTGACCTTTCTGAAATTAATTTTGTTAAGCAATAGAAGATTCCAGAATAACTGTTTTATATGAAAGATCTTTTTTCGGAGGGGGGCGTTTGAAAATTGTTCTGGTATTTCTAAATGTAATGTGTTAGATATAGCTCTGTTACAGGAACTAAGTATTTCTGTATTTGTACATGTACTGTTCCTTCAAGGAAGAAGAGAATTGAATTCTCTGCATCAGTGCTACCCACATTTGTGGTATTGCATTTATAGCTGTAGAGATTCTAAGGCATTTAGTTTCATTGAATTGAGCTTTTTCTACTTTGTTTAGAGATTTGTAAGCTTCCAGTCAACACTTTTCTAAATAATTTTTGCTGTTCTGTTCTAGAAAAAACATACACAATGTACCTCTGGATATTCTGGTGAACCTATTTTAAGTGAAGCCTAAACAAAAATAGGGAACATTGAATACCAAGGTTAAACAAGGTCACAGTTAAAATGAACAATATTTTTATTTCACATTAATTTAAAGAATGTTCTCCATGAATTAATTCAATGTTTATTTTCATGTTTCCTCAAAAGATGAATTTCAGAAAATTCAAGGCATTTTATACATGCGCTCTTTTTGTTTTAATGTAGACATTAGGTCTGAACCAAAAGTTAGAAAATAAAACAGAAAATATTTAAAATGCAAATAGTTCATTGCATTTGAAATGTTAAACTAAGGAGGATAACAAGGTATAGTGAAAGTAGCTAGGGTTTGGCTACAGACCAAATGGATTCCAAATCTCAGCTTTGTGACAGAATAGTCTATTTAACATTGTTTAGTTTCAGTATTTGTCATCTGTTAAATAAAGTAATTGCAGTGGTGTTTAGCATTGTGATATAATAAATATTTAATAAATGGTATCTTACTATGTCTCAATTTTTGAAAAACGGTATTGTTTTTCTAAATCTTTAAAAAATGCTAGCCATTAGAATAAAATAATTGTTCTTTCCTAGTATCTCTTTCTTGTATAAATAATAAAATTAAAGAGTGGGGTCTTCTGATTATCTTTAGAGAGTATGTGAAATAGAGCCAACATTTTTTAAAGTAGAATTAATTTAATAAAGAGCAATTAGGTGTTATATTCTGGATTCTTTTCTGATAGAACTATGATTCAGATAACCAGAGTTGACCATTAATTCCTGTGGAAAGGTCATTTAAACTCCTTGCCTCTTAACTTTTCCATATATAGTGGAAGGAAATCTTTATTACTTTAAAGGAATGTCTCTGATAGACCTAGTCATATAATTTAATTCTTTCGAGAAATGTGTTTTTCTTAACTGCTTATATTTATCCTGACTTTGGAGCATGACCAGAAGCAATAATAAAAGCAGTGACTTCTTTTAACAACCACCCTGACACTCTACTTTTTTATAATCATTAGGAGGTTTACAAATTAATATTTATAAAACATTGTTTAAACCTTATAATGATTGTAAATGATAGTTACTGTTATTCCCATTTTGCAGAAGAGAAAACCGAGGTTCAAAGAACCTAAATAAATTGCTAAAGTTAGTAAAGTGATGGAACTGGTCTTCCAACCAAAATCTAAGTCTTTTGTTTATATAGATTTCCCCTGCTACCCTAAAGTGGAATGTTCCTAGTTGATATGATTTGGTAGGTTATTTTGAGGGCCTGGTCCACTCAAAAAAATTTTCATATAAGTTAATTGTTACAGAATTCCCCAACCCAAAGAATAATTACCAAATTATACCAGGTAGTAGCATTCTGCTTTCAGACAACTAGGTGAAATCTGTATTTTTATTTACTTCATTTTGTTATGTAACATGAGAAAAAGAAACATTAATTTGTTTGCAAATCTATACTGTCCTTAGTACTTAGCACTGTCATTTTCATGTTATGACAGATTATCTCTATTACAAATAATTTTTAATGTATAAATTACTGAAACTAATTGCATTTCTTTTCCTCCTGAAACTAAGTTTGCTAGTTTTCACTTAAATTTACCTTTTTCAGAACTCTTCAAAAGGATTGACTTACTTACACCCTTTTTTGGTCAGATGCTAGAACATGAAAAGAATGTTCTTTGTTATGAATCTTTCTACAGATACACTGTCTCCTAATTTCTTATGATACCTGTTTGTTGTTTTTATAGTTCTGTTCTTTTTCATTATTGAGTACATAATGTTTTGGCACAAGTACGACCATTCTTTTATCCTACCACCCATACTTCCATTGGAACCCTTCCCTTGTTGTCCCACTTGACCAAAAAGAAAAAAAAAAAGTTTATCTTGTAGAAATTGATAGCAATGCTATTTGATTTAATTTGGTCTCAGCACTATCCTTATATTGGCTGATAGATTGGTTGGTTAGCTGGCCTATTCCATTTTCATGTGCTCTTCTAAGCTTTCACTACCTTATAGGGACAGCACTTAAATAACCTATTTTCTGATGTTTTTCTCACCTGTCCAGTTCAACAGGGACAATTTGATTTCTTTTTCATTTTGCTAACTACATTATGGGAATGAATAATTGATGGCTTATTATGGAGAATAATCATAACTGATGGAAACTGACCGAAGAAAACCATCACAAAAAACAGTTTTAATCTATTTATTTCTGACCATGTTGATTTAAAATTATACAGTAAGAGACACAAACATAAAAGTAATGTACATAGTTTTATTATCAAATGCAGCTGCAGTAGCAGAATATATTATTCATATTATCTTTTTTACCTCTCACTATAGCTCTCCCCTTCCAAAGTCACATCAGTGTATTTCATGCACATAATATACAACATTATCCTAGTTTTGCTATAAAGTCATCTTACAAAGTCACGTCCCATAATATATGTAAGAAAAATGGTCTTGGTTTAGAATGTTAGAATGTTTGAATGTTTTTACTTAATTTTAGAAAATTCCCCTCAATTATAGAGAGACTATCTCTTGCCTGATATCAGGAGTATTTTGCTTGATAAGCACATCTATCTGTGTTTTATCCCTCATAGGAACTTTGAAATTAATGCCTCCCTATTTTTTTCCTTTTCCCTTTTCCCTGTTATTCCTTTCACTTAGACTGATACAGTTTTCTTAGTCCTAAAAGAACATAGAAGAAATTAAAATATTTTTATTATTAGTCTTCGATCTTTGATTCTAAAACTCCTTGAATATAGAGTCTATGGCCTTGTCAAGATAATAATATACTTCTTTGAGCATAGAAGCCCAATTTCCTTATTTATTATTTTAATCATACTTTGAAACCCACCGTTTAATTATTGAGTTTTTTTCTCCATAGATTGATCTGATACACTTTTACCAGATTCCAGAAAAATGTTTGGATTTAAGAAAAATTTGAACTTTAGTGTTTATGAAATATAGGAGAATTTTGTTTATAGAATGTTATGTATTTGTAGGAAAGATCATTTTAAAAATATACAAGAAAAAAAGCAGTATTTCTTATCTTACATATTATATTTAAATACATTCAAATAATTTTACTCATTTTTCTATTATTTCTCAGATAGTAATTTTCCAGCTTACTGAAGCTTATCTTTTAAAGAAACATAACTTCAGCCCTTTAGATCAGTCATTTTCAACCCTAGCTGTATATTATAATCACACAGATATCTTTAAACAAAACAAACCCGTGTTAGACCTGCACCAGACTAGATGAATCAGAATCTTAGGGGGTGAATCTCAGACATTAGTTGTTTTTTTGTTTTTTTTAAGCACTAGTATTTTTATTGTTATGTTGGTATTTTAAAAAATATTCTCAGGTAATTCTAATATGCATCTAGTGTTGAGAATCTTTTTTGTATAAGAACTTCTGTCATGCTGTAAATTCCTTTATAGTAATACATGTACTCTAGTATATTAGGATAGTGGAAGCTCAGTTAAAAGTGCAATAAATAAATGAATCCTAAGTATTTTTGATCTTTTAAAAAATACACCTTATCCTGCCTTTTAAAGAGAATATTTGAGGCATGATTTATTTTTTTCTTGATTGATCACAATTATGAAAATAATTTATTTTGCTTCTGTATATTGTATTAAAGTCTTTAAGGGACTTAAAGATAGTCTATAATCGAGGGGAATTTTTTAGAATTAAGTAAAAACGTTCTAACAGATCTTCAAAATTTACTGGTATCATAATATAAATATACTACATTATATCTATAATCCTGGAAATGGTAATGTGTAACTCATAGTGACTTTAAGTCATATAATTAATAATCATTGTACCAGACACATTGAGATATATCATTGTACTAAGTATTTTTCAAATTCGTGCTCACCAGAAACTGACATTCTAGCAGGGATAGACTGACTATATATATAATTTGTGAGGGAAAAATAAGAAGGGGCATTATACATGGGTAGTGCTAATTCTGTGTTATCAGATTGTAGAGGCAACAGGAAGAAAAACCTCTTATATCTTGTATCTGTTCTTATGTTTTGTAATTATTTGTTGCATAAATTTTCTTGTACCATAATATATTGAGACATAAATGCTAAAATTCCTTTGTAATACAAAGAACAAGCTCCTAAATAGAAACAAAAATTTGAATAAAAACATTAGAATAAAAGGTTTTTTCCCTGAAAGTTAGGGCCAGCAACATGGGTGCGCATTATAAATGGCAAAATATGGTAGTTATCCTTTCTGCAGTGACATTCCTCACAGAAAGATTTGAAGGAAATGAGTGAGCCAAGCATTCTTCTGGAAGAAGGTGTTGAAAATTTGGGGAACAGCTGGGGAACAGGCCCTAATGTGTTGGCATGCCTGTGCTATTTGAGGGAACTAAGGTGTGGGCGGAGCTGAATGATTAAGAGGAAGAGAGGTAGGTCAGAGAGGCAATGGAGGAGGCAAGACCTTCTAGGACCAATCATATAGGACTGAGCAGACTATTGTAAGGACTTCATTTCATTTATTTCTGAGTGAAATGGGGAGCTTTTGCAGGGTTTGAATCCAAAGATGGGCATGATGAGACTTACCTTTAACAGAACCATTGAAAATTCTGTGCAGAGCAAACATGGTGGAGTGCAGGGTTGGGGGATTGGGATAAAAGCAAAATAACCATTTAAGAGACTTTAAAGTAATCTAAGAGAGAGATGATTCTGACCAAGATGGTAAAAGACCAAGACAATAAAAGGCTTTTTGCTGTTTAGGATGTAAGAGAAAGAAGCCAAAGATTATCCCAGGGTTTAGATAGTTTTGTAGAGATAGTTTTGGCTATTTATTGCATGTACTAAATATTTTCATCTTTTTCTTTTACCTTTTTATCTAGCTCTCTGGACTTAGACTTTCTTGTTGCTGTTACTAGGTCTGCTTCTATTCCTCTCACCCCTTCTAGACTATATTGCTTTCAATCTTTTGTAGACCAAAAATATAAAAGTGTTTAAAATTGTATGTAAAATAAAATTTAACATTTTTGTAAAATAAGATTAAATATAATAAGTTCTAAGTGCGAGTTTGTGTTGCTTTGTTTTGGCAGAAGGGCAGTCAATCTTAATGCCAGAACTTCTAACAATTGCTTTTCTGTAGAGGCTTTAAACTTTCTGCTGGGTTCACACTATATTTGAATGATTAAGCTGGCCAGATGACTTAATTCTTTCATGAGAATTTTTTTATATTTACATTTTTACTTTTTTTTAAAGCAGGCAAAAGAATGGACTCCAGCTGGAAAAGCTAAGAAAGAAAATCCTGCTAAGAAATTTTATTCTGAGGAAGAGGACCTTAATGATAGCAGCAATGACAATGGTAGCTTTTACATTTTATGGAAAAACATTTTTCTTTGTAGCTTATTTGCTGTGCCTCCAACAAAACAGCAAGGCCTACTACATAATATTCAACAAATGGGCTTCAGTAAAGTTTATAGTGTTCAAATAATTACTGTCACTGTTTTCAAGCTATTTTATAATCCTTTATAATTTGTCATTGCCTATTGGACACATAGCTAATAAATGAGAACAAGACAGAAACTTTCCTGAATTCTAAGCCATATGGCCTATTAAATTCATTAGCATATTGAAAAACATGATTTTACATTTGATAAGACCAGTGTAACCTTTAAAAGTAACTTTATTTTGTAAGAATGTAAAGTTTATTTTAAATGTTGAACAATTATTTTATGTTCTTCTATTTCTACATGAGCCAGTATAGAGACAAAGCTAAAATTAATAAATCTCTTGTGTGTTATAAAGAAGCAAAGACCTAAAAGACTGAGGGCAACCATATGCACTGAAAAGAAAAATAAGAAAGATTTATAAGTCATAGTTTTTAGCTATGTAAATTGAATAAGGCACTTACCTTTCTTTGTATCTGATGAATGAAGAGGTAGAGTTAGGCTGTAGAGATAGTTATGGGTCTCAAATTTTTAAGTCCCTTCAAGACTAAAAATCTATGAGTGACTTGCATAATGAAAACTATATTTGAATTACTTTCTAACTCTTAATAACAATTAACCTAATAGATGAATCTGATACAATATCAAATGACATTTCTTTTTCCTAAAATTTTTATTCCTTATGGAACCAGGGACCCTCACTATTTTTGGTTATCCATTAATATAAGGTGAATAATTATTTTTTCTCCCTGTATCTTCCCTTCAAGTTTTTTACAGTATCTGATAAATTAATCTATAATACATTACCTTCTAAAGTAGTAAGTTGAAAATTGAAGAAAATACTTCAGAGAGTTAATGCCAAAAAGTCTGGAATTTCAGGAATGATGTAGACCATTGAGAAAGATCTGTTTGTAGTAGAGTTCAGAGTGTACCATTTACTTTAAGACTTTCCATGGATTTGTCTGAATACATAGTCATGTGGTTGCAGTTTTACTCTAGATAATAAGGAAAAAATAACTCTAGAAGTTAAGAAATTGTTTTTCCAGTGAGCAAATCTTTGTCAGAATAAGCAGATTTCCTCAAAGATTTTACTAACTTGAAAATTTAAATAATGGTAACTGGTTTATGTTGGCTCCTCTGAATTTGAAATGAGACAGCATGCCCTGGTCAGGTAGTGATTTGATCAGCTGCCGTCAGCTGGCGCAGTCCACATACAGCCTGGGGATCCCAGTTCACATCCCGGTGTCAGGTGAACAGCCATATATAACTAAATTAAGCAAATAAAATATGCTTCTTCCTTCTCTCTCTTCCTGCCTGTCTACCTATGTTCACCTTCGTTCCTGCCTGCACTTTTACATTAAAAATTAATAAAAGAAATTAACCTGAGTAACTTAGCTGCTGTAATTTCATTCTTCATGGAATAAGCCAGTTATCTCAGTTACTATGTACACAACTTGAATATCACAAAAAATTCAAAATACCATTATTCAGCAGTTTTGTTTGTAATGTGTGGATAAAATCATTTTTTTTATCTTTGTAAAAGCTAATGATATTTAGTACATAACCAGAGAAAGTGAATTATTATGTCCTAATCACCTTTGCATATTCCAGGTCAGTTAATCTTCACAACAGCTCTGTAAAGTGACTAATGTTATTATTCTCATTTGCTGTAAAGGAAATAGACAGAGAAATTGAATAACTACAGAGCCAGGATTTGAACCCAGATATTCCAACTTGAGAACCTATGCTTTAAGCCTCTGTAAACTATAGATGTGTGTGTATTCCTAGCTTTTCTCTCTGATGCATAAATTAATCCTCATAAAGTAGATATTATTTATTATTAGAGTATTTCAGTTAGAGGTTATGTTCTTGCTTTATCATATCAGTAGCAGTTCGTCCTCTTATATAGGATACATTTTGCATGTATAGTCATTTTAACCAGTAAATTAATTTTTAAGTTTTAAAATAACACTTAACTAATAAAACTGCTTCATATTTAAAATATACATATAAATACTATATATGCATCCTCTGCAGTGTCCTAGTATACCATAATTTATACATAAAACATGAAATATTCAGCTCCTTATCATCTTTTAACCTATGGAAAAACTGTATACTAGATAAAATAAGTAATGGCTGTATAAATTTTTATTAAAGTAACATTGCATTATTAGGTTTAAGGTGTTCACAGTTGTAAATCAACATCTCTGTGTATCTATCTATCTATCTATCTATACATCATTTGTTCACTACTACCGTTCACGTCTATCCTCCACCTAGTAAAAGCTTTCTCATTAGTAATTTTTTTATTTGTTTTGAAATTAGAAATTTGTAATGATGATTTCAGTGGCTCATTATCCTCTCAAAATGTGTCCCTAAGAAGATTAAACTGTTACCTTCTCAAAATAAAATTTCCTCGTTTCAGTAGAGCAATTAAACATTTTTTCTTCATCCATATATCGTTCTTTAAATTAAAAAAAAAGTTTTTTTTCTCCATTGCTAGATAGTTTCTCTCTCAAATTTGGTTTCCGTGGTTCATGTTTGTTTTTTCTTTGCTCTGTCAGAGCGCCTTTTCTGTCTTTTGGAGTCCTTTCACGCTCACCTGCCTCAAGATTCCCGAGGTCTGAATGACTGGAGTGTGGAAATGGAGACTGTTAGACACTGTGGTGCACTAAACTAAAATTCAGCATCTGGTTTCACTTGTGATGAATATTGACAGTTATTTGTGACCTTATGTATAATTGACTATAAACCTAAGAGGATCTGGTTATGTTGTTTTCAGACAGTGAATCTGGAAGTGAAAGTGGAGAGCAAGAAGGACACAGCAGTGACAGCAGTGAGTACTCCAGTGACAGCAGTGAGTACTCCAGTGAGTCTGATAGTGAGAGTACGAGTGACTCAGAAGCAGAAAACAAAACAGCATCCAAGAGGAACTCTAAAACCAAAGGAAAGAGGTAAATTAATTTATCAGAATTTCCTTCAAAAATATTCTGTGGAGTTTTTCCGCAGGCTAATCGTGCCCTTTAATTCATTGAGTGAAAAAAAATAACTGTGTATTCTTTTTTCACCAGATATTAAACCTTGTAAAATTAATTTAAAATAGTACTTCACATTATTCTACTACTTACAATACTTCATTTTCATTTTGAACTTGAACAAATCTTGGGGTTGCATTTTCAAAATTGATATAACCTTGGAAGGCTGAGTTAAGTGATCAAGCAGTAGATATGAAACACTTAATTACCTTTTGTAGCAATTTTGCTGAGGACTAAAATTAAATCCTTCAACACTTTGCCATTATGTAACTAAGACAATTGATTTTTCTAAATAATGTTACATTAAAAAGATTATGAGCCAAATATTAGAGTCAAGGGCTGTGAAGGAAGATGGTCATAAGATATTTAAGTGTTGGTACTTTTTAAGATCTCCCATTACCAACAACATTATCAAGTATTAAAGTATCATTAGAATTTTGAGTAATTGAGGCTAATACCTTGGATTGTATGAGTCTGGTTTCTCTACTGCTGTCAGCGAGTGGCCTCTGCAGACATGAGAGCCCTTTCCCGGGAGCCTGCTGCCCGCTCACTTGATGAGCTTGCAGCCCAGCTCAGTCGTGGCTGACAGCACTGATTGGGGTGCAGTACGCTCTCTGCTCCTTTTATTACAGACAGTAATTAAAGCAGCTCGCCCTGCCACTTCCATAACAAACACAGCATAATGCCCTAATTATGACTTTATTAATTTAAGTCAGGATTTAATGATTTTAAAAGTGATTTATATTGTTTTTCCTGTTCAGAACAAATGAAATCTGTAGGTTAAATTAATACAGGCTTTTCATCATTGCAAAGTTAAAAAGCTAGTTACCAGTAAATTCTTTTCATTAGATTAACATCTGAAACTCTAAGCAGTAAGGTAAACAATAATTCCCCATCAAAATTGAGTGACGCATGACAATAACACTTTTTTATCTTTAAAAATCTTATCTTGCACAGCTAGAAGTTACATATATTCAGAATCATTCACTTGTTGCAGCAGAGAAGTTATTTGGTTTCTAATAACCTTTTCTTTGAGAGAAATTCTGTCCTTCTGGTTCAATATCCTAATACCCATGATGAAATGGTTTTATAAAAAATATCTTGTTTCTAGGAAGGGAAAGCATTGTTCAGTGTCCTAAATATCCTTTCAGATAGCAGAATTCAGAGGGCTAAAAGTTTATAAACATGTAATATATTAGTTTCATTGCTTTTTTCTTCAGAAATCCACTTTTCTCTTTACCTGTGTTTAAATTTAAAAGAAAAAGAATTGTTTATTACACCAAAGTCACATTCTAAACCTTGTATTTTTAAGTGCATGTTTTAACCAGTGCATTAAGGATAATAAATTGCCATTCTTTGCTGAGGAAAAACAACAACATATTTTTTTAGTCTTCAAATATAATTACATGTCCTCCGATATGTTACCACAACTCCATTTTTAATAAACAGCAATCATATTTCCTCCACAAAAAATCAATTCTAAGAAATATCGATTCTCCCCTTTCCTTACTATTCTCCCTCCCCTTGTGTTTTTCTGCCTGTCACTTGGAATTCTTTTTTCAAACTTTGTCAGTATAATACACTTTAATGTTTTAAAGTTCAAGGAGTGTCTTCGAAAATACTGTTTAGTAATCATAACTGTGGATGACTAAATTTGAGTTTTATAATCTAATGTATTTTCATTTGAAGGGAGACAGTATGATATAGTAGAAAAAATATGGCCTTTAGAGTAAGACAGACTTGAGTTCACATTTTAATTCTGCTCCTCCTGGTTATGTGTCCTTGAGCCAAATTACTTAATTTTCCTGAATACTATGGAATAACAACATGCAGGGTATTAACAAAATGTTTAATTTGGATAATTGGTGTAAAGTACCTGACACTACCTGACGTAAGATACATTCTACACATGCATACACATGGGCGTGCATGAACATACACACACACACACACACACACACACACACACGAGAAAGAGTCGATTTTCAGTTTGAGAAAATATGAAAGACCATGGTCATCTCTCTTCCTCTTAGAGAAGACTGTTAGCTGTCTCACATGTATTTCCTCCTGCCCTTCTGCTTACCTTAGTCCTAGTTCTCAATTTAAATGCCTCTTCCTCTAGGAAGCATTCCTAGACTTGGTTTGTTTAGATGCCCTTCCAAATGTTCTCATGAAACTGTGTACTTTATGTATTGCTTGCTATACTTTATTGTCATTGCCACCTTATTTCTCTGTATCCTCCTACATCTTGTAAACTCCTTAAGGGAGACACAGGGAGATCATTGTTAACCATAGTATCTAACACAGGGCCAATACATGGTAGGTGATACATACTTATTAAATGAGTGAGTGAGTGAGTAAGTGAGTGGACAAACAAATCAGTAGAATCAACACTTAGGTTTGATCATTTGCTTTTTTTTGTTTTAATTTTATAGACAGAACATTGAATCATAACAGTATAAAGGTTTAAGGTGTACGTTATCATAAGTCATCCCTATATAATACATTGACTCTCAACAGTCCAGTTCTGTCCTTCACTGTATAATTGACCTCTTTTAAAGTTAATATTTGATTATCATACATTTTCATTAAGACTTAATTAGTTCATTAGGTAGTGGTTGGGTCCCCTGCCTCTGGCTGATACAGTCCACATACATCCCAAGGACCCAGGTTCACATGGGAGTTGGGAGGGACCAAAAGGAATAACTAAATATAAATAAAATGCTCATTCCTCCTTTGTCTTCTTACCTACCAACCAACTCACTTTCATTCTTCCTTTCTTCTTTTCCTTAAAAAAATGAGATACTGCATTAGAAGAGTTCTCTTTTGAACTGATTAACATTTTCTCAGAATATGTTTAGGAACATATATAAGTAATTTTTTTGGACAGAAAAATCTATAAAATGCAAGTCTATTTTTAGCAAAAGTAAGTTTGTAAATATTTTAAATTATTAATTAAAATTTAGTATTTTAAGATATTTTAAAATCATTTGAGGTTGTTACCATTAGCACCTAATTTATATTCTGATAAGTTAATTAATAATTATTTTTATTTAAATATCAATGTTTTATGGCTTTTTGTGCTTAATCTGATATAATTAATTTGAATGTGTTCTGATTTATTCACTTAAAGATGGCTTTATCTTTATTATTTCCTTAATGTGTTCTGGAGTTTTAAACCATTTTTATGATCTTTTAATATGCTGAAGAGAAAGGGTTCTCAGTGAAATATACTTCTCTAATAAAAGTTATGATTTATAGGCAAAATGGACAAGTAGCAACTTTTGTCATTTATTTTTTTAAAGGAAAAGTGAAGACAGGAATAAAGATAAGCAGAGGAAGGCAGGCAGGAAGAGAGAGGAGAAAGAAGCATTTTGTTTATTTTACTTAATTGTTCACATTGGTTGTTCCCACTGGTCCTGGGATGCAAACCTGCCTTCTTGGGATGTATGTGGACTATGCCCAATCCCTACTCCACCAGGGCTCACCTGTCATCTTATTTTTAAAGTATATTAGCTTGATTATCTAAATGATTTAGTTAATACTTAAAATTTATTATTATAGTGATTCGGAAGATGGAGAGAAGGAAAATGGAAAACATAAAACTTCACATTCTTCTGATGCCGAATCTAGTTCAACAGAAGAAAGTTTTTCAGATTCTAAATCGGAATCTGACTCTGAAAGTGAATCTGAATCAAGAAAAGTCACTAAGGTAAGAGATTACACTGTTGTCATTGAAATTGAATAATTTTAGAACTGCTTCCGAATTAGAATGAATATTTCTGAAAATCAGTGTTTGCTGAAAATTAAGAAACAAAGGAATTTAACGTTGTTTCTGACAACTAAAATACCATCTGTATTCATCAACTCCTGTGACTTTTTTTTCATTTAGTAATAGCTTCTCTTTTAATTCAATCCTGCATAGAAGTTAGATTTTTTTTTCAACCTCATCTTTTGCTACTGAAATTAGGGAGCTCATTATTATGAGTATGATTTCTTTTGCTCTTGAGTAGTATGTGACAAGGGGAAGGGGCCCTTTTTCTAAGGAAGTATAAGAAAGTCACAGAAATAGTATTGAACAAAGGATTAAAAATTATATGCTTAAAAAAGGTTTATTGCTTTTTGAAAATACTAGGCATTTTGGATAATAGAATATTTATAATGATTTATAAAGGATATGTATTCTTTAGTTAGTACAAAGATAGTGGCTATGTTTTAAAAGCAAAAATAAGAATCACCTATGTAATAGAATGATAGTGCTATTTGATGTGATGTTTGTAACACTCAAGCTTGTTTGCTTAGCAGTAAAAAATGTAAGTATAAATTATAACAATGTAGCTATTAATATAAAATTCAGGCCCAAGACTTAACCTTCTTATCTGTAGTTAGTATTGTGTTTCTTGTAGAGATCATGTTGATGCTAAACTTTAAATGAATTAGTTTTATATATGAAATATATTTTTCATATTGAATATATGCTTAAAGCTTCCCTTTCATTGAATTCAATTTCTTTTTAACCTAATTTTTAAAATTATGTGTTCTATTAACTTGAATTTCTTTTAAGTCATCTGAATAGCCAAGGATGGAAATGAATTTATTGAAGTAGATTGTTGTCTCTCCCCCATCCAGAGACTTATTGCTAAAGAATAAACAAGTTTTTTAAAAGAAACATACCTAAAATAACTAGTATGTGTCTTACCTTATTTAAAATATTCTTGCATATAATAAACCTATTTTGAATTTAAATTTAAAACTTGTTTCTATGTATATAATCTAAGTATATAATCTAAGATTCTGTGTTTCAAAAATTCACATAAATCCTAGCAATTTTTATGTTTATTGATCTGCCTTGTATAAAAATTTATCACATAGTGAGTTTGATGTTCTCTCATTTCCTACTTCTATATCAAATTGCAGAACAACTTAAGGTGTTATTTTAAAATAAAGGAGCTTTAGACATTGACATAAATATAACCCAGAAGAAGAAATCAGTGTTTTTTAAAATGATCAAGCAAGAAATTAACAAATATCAAGCGGGTGGGATTAAATTTAGTTATTTTAATACTAAAAAGTTTTGTAAGAACTGAAAAATTAAAGAATTTAGTGTGAATTTAGTCCTAAAAATAGGCCTTTAAGAGTCCATTAAAAAGTCTTAGAATACCCCAGGTCAGCAATTTAAGTATTTTTTTTTTCTTTGTCAGACTTTCAATCATCAAATTAAATCTTATAATAATTAAAAGTATTTTACTAGAGAACTAAACATTAGTATAAAATTTCCAGGTATTTCGATGAGTTCAGGTTTTACACACATTGTTGATAGTTGTGTGCCTATGTGTTTGCTTGTGTGGTTTATTTTTTGTATATTAGAATGCCTTTTCCTGTTTATAATAGGCAGATATTATCAGTTGGAATATTCTCCATCTTGGAGTCACTATGTTTTTGTCTCTTCCTAAGTGATTTGGAATATACCATGCCATTGTAAGTGTATCAATTTTCTAATAACAGACAACTCTATAATTGTAGGAGAGACCTTCTTGCAACAAAAGTGGCTTTTGCTCTAAATTATGAGTAATGAAGGCAGATGGTCGTTGCTTTACTTTAATTTAGCATGACAGTATGTTAGTACTGACAATTCATATGCCTTAAATTCAGCCCAGCTAAATCTATACTTTTACTCATTTTCTTCCTTTTCTTTCATCTGGACAGTGTTTTCTGGGGATATGGATGGAGCATGAAAATGAGACCTTTGAGATACCTTTGAACATATGGCTTTCAAAATAGTACATTTTATGATGGTCCTGTCAGAGAGGTTCTACTTGTTGGAAAATAATATTGTTATCCTTCAGTTTCCTCATCTATAACGTAGAAGTGCTAATTTTTTAATAATCAAAAAGTGGTACTTTTTTCAAGAGCAATTATAAAAATTGAAATGGAAAAGATCAATATAAAACATTACGTTAACTATAAAAGAGCAGTGTTAACATTTTTTAACTTGAACATTAATTCTTAAAGATCATCAGTGTTAGAATGATAGAATACTTAAGCTTGAAAACAACTGAAATTTATTTGTAATTCCAATCGTATTACTTTTTTCCAGCTCTTCTAATACCATTGAAGTTACAGTTAGCATTCAGTTATGGCCCCTTGCCCTGTGTGCAGCCTGTGATCTCTATCTACTTTTTTCAGCGGATCTGCCATCCACTATAAGTGTCTTGTACCTCTCTCTGCTTTCTGGCACACAATCTGTACCTTTTCCTTTGAGTATAGGTCTAAGTAAGTGCTCCTTCCTTACACACTTGCTTCTGGCTTTGTTTTGTTGATAATCATCTGCGTCTTTCACACTTCCAGTCTCTTTGTCTTCTACTAATTCCTCCTCTGACAAACAAAGCCAAGTCTTTTTCTAGCATCTAAAGAAAGAGGGAGGAGGGAACAGAAGAAAGACAAACAGAAAATGTGAAGGTGAGAGTTTAGGAAAATAATTGGGAGATGTCTTCATTTGAGGTCAAATATTGTCAGTAAAGACTAAATAAAATTATCTTGTTCATCAGTTAAAATTATTTTGATTTGAAAGAATATTTTTATTTGTAGGTATTCTTTTCTGAAATATATTTAGTGGAGAAGTATTTTTACTTGAGTCTAACTTTTGTATTGTAGACCACGTTGCTTCAGAAAAGACTTTACATTTGTATCACGGCATCCTACATTTCACTGATCAAATTGTTCACTTGTGGTTAAAATTATATTGAACAGATGGTAACAATTTTATTTAAAGTATTTTTTAAGTGACCACGGTTGTTTTTTCCTTTATTGAACTTAGTGTTTCATGTTTTTATAACTAGTCTGTATGTTAGAGTTCTCCTACACACCGCAGCTCTTTCCACAACCATCTTATTAGTCTACTCTTTTCCACTTTAACTATGATACAGTAGAGCTCAGAGTATCTTCAGTGACTGGGCGCACTCTGGTGACTCAGGCACTAGGCTGGTGACTGGAGTGTGTACCATGTAAAGCTTGAAGACCTGGGTTTGAGACCCAGGGCCTGGGATTAGGGGACAACAACCAAAAAAACTAAAGTGCTTCCTTGTATTCCTTCCCTCCCTCCCTCTCTCCCTCCTCCTCTTAAAAAAAAAAAATTGAATATATATATATATATATATATATACATATATATATATACACACACACACATATCTTCAGTGTCTACCAGTTGCTGCTGATTTACTCTCATTAAAATAATAAAAAATATTCTTTTATTTATAATTTATATGAATATTTTGTTTTCCTTATAAATACTAACATTTTAAAATTATATAAACTATTTAAAGCATAATATTAATAGGAAATAAATTTAACATATTTTCATTTAATATTAAAAGCATTTCCATATTTGAATCAAAGTTAAGATTAGTAAGTATACTAGCTTTGAGAAAAATAGTAACTTCTGTAGCTACCTACATATCCACCTACCTTACCTACCAGAGTTTGAGATGCGCTTGTCAGTTGTCTTTATCACAGGTTATATAGAGTTCAAAAAATACTTGTAATCCTTTTTTGAGAAGTATAAAGAAACTAATGAAATCTCTTAAGAGTGCTATATGGACTAGTCACTGGTGTTTTGATCAGTGTCTGGACATAGTAAATGTTAAGATTTACCTTAATAAAAGGTCAACTTATCTGAAAGATGCTTGGGTAGCATTTAATTATGGCATGTGGTATAAAATAGATCATTGATAAGAGTAGAAGGGACTATATTTTCTCATTCGTTTTCCGAACTATTGAGAAATGGGAAACGACTTATACTTGCATTTTTATAAGTACTTGTGTATTTTGCAATTAATAACTTCATTGAATTGTAGAATATTGATTTTTACTTCACAGTTCAAAGCCTTGACTCTTTGAATTTCAATGTCTTTCTCAATTTAGTTCATATCTTAACGTCTCAAGAACAGAAATATTACTTCATTTTCATTGAGATCTTTAAGTCAAAGTGAGTTCCATTATGTATGCTTTCTTACTAAGATATATATATATATAATGTAATAGGGAAAATTTGTTTAACAGTTGAGATTGTGTTTTAACTTACAATGAAGCCTGAATTTATTGGCAACATATTTTGTTTTAAATCACAGGGTGAGAGCCTCATGTTTTTAAAATCATATTAAGTAGAGAATCATTAAATTGTCCTTGGTTAGTAAGTCTAATTGAAAATATTTCATGCAAATATCTTGTCCTGTGAGGCTAGAAATTAGCCTTGAATTTTGTTGATTTCAGAGCACAGTACAGATTTGGCAAATTTTACATACCCCTAACCTGATTTATAATTTAAAATTTAAACCTCTTTACAATGATTTTCTCTTAAGAAGTATATTTGATACTTGTGTGAGATCTTTTTTTCTAATCCGTATAAAAATAGACATGCATAATATATAAAATCTTTATGGATGTAGTATTGTTTATTTTTGTTTGTATTATTTAGGGCTTAATACTTATTTCTCACATCTTTTATTTACTATTAGAAATGAAATATATCAAGTAGATATCAGCTTTTTAACCTGGGACTTTGTATTTTAGTTTGATAATGTTGAGGTGTTGAGGTGTATAATCGAATACCATAGAAACAAATGGAGATTTGAGGAGGATGAACTGATAACTAGGTTGGGGTTTTTTTTTATTTTAAGATCAGTTACTGTTGTTCTTATAAAAGTCTAATACAGTCACTCAGCTGTTAAAAACCTAATCCTCTATTTAAAAAAATATACAAAAACAAATTGTCTATCTTTCTGCCTGATCTCTTCTCAAGTACTAACACAATGGAAACAGTGGGTGATCTGTCAGTGTGTTTGGTTTGTCAATGATGGTTTTGTATAAATATTGGAAGGGTAAGAAATAAAATTCACACAGTAAAATATGATTTCATCTGCCTTTTCTCTGCAGCTCCGTGGCTCATGCTGCAGTGTGAAATTCTCATTTTACACACTTTGCAGGCGGAGCACATGAATTATGCATTGAGCAAGAAAAATCTCCTGCCTCAAGTCCTATATGCATTTACCCAGGTTCTGTCTCTATTACCAAGATGAATTGCAAATGGAGAAAATGTTTGATGGAATAGGGCTCTTAACTTCTTTGTTTAGAATTCAGATTTTTATTTTTATACTAGCTCCTTTAAGTATGAAAATGTTTTGAACTTACTATGGATTTTTTTTAAATGAAAAATGAAGTATAAGAGGAGAATACCAAGCACATCATGAGGCTTTTTATATCCTTGATTGAGAATGCAAGGCTTTTTCAATTCAGTAGATATGACCATTATCTATTGCTAATGTTGTATTTCAGTCACTGGTTATTTGCTGTTCTCAGAAAGTCAATGAAATTCTGTCCTTTTGAGTCTTTTTTTTTTTTTTTCTTTCTGTTTTAGGCTTCTAATAAGAGATTATGCCAATTTCATGTGTAGTTCTGTCTTACGTTGTATGTGACCTGATGTGTATTTAATAGATATTGTTACACACTCTTAACTGTGAAGTAGAAAATAAGGTATAGACTTGCCTCCAGCTTTAACTTTATCTTGATTTGATAGGTTTCTAATTTTTCAAGTGGAGAGGTTACAGTTTCGTAAAGCCTGCATGCATCATTGTAACTTATAGGAAACTACACCTATTGTGCTCAGCATAGCATTTTGATAAGCCACATGGTGATAAGCTCTTTTTTTATATGTTCTTTCTTCATGGGAATAACATTCTAGTGAAATGACATTTTTATTCTGAACCTGTTTTTTGTTACTTGCAACTTTTAAGTTTCAGCTTTGAAACAAACATTTTTTTCTAAGTGTTTCTTGTTCTATAGAGAGTTATTAATTTGATATTTGGAGAGAGGGACAAATATTGTTTAGTTTTAAAATAATGAATGAAAATGAAAACCCATCTAGATGATTTGGAGATTTCAGCGGCAGAAATAATTATTTTGAGGAAGAAAATCAATGCCGTTGCTTTCAGTTAATGTTTTAATGCGTGTGTTGTATGGTCCCTGAAAATAATTTTCTGAGTGTTGGCATAAGGAGGAAAACAAGCAGAACTGAGAGTCATTTAGAAATGTTCTCTAACTCATAATTTGATGGAATGCTCTGGCACTATTCATGTGACTGTTAAGATCTCTACACGCTGCAGATGTCAGATGACCGTTCTGTACCTTTTGCTTTTGTGATTTCTTCCTGTTGTTGGAAGGATATTTCAAAAAATACTTGTAATAATTCACATTAGTAGTAAGCTAGACAGTCTTTTGGTAGATTGTAAGTTATTTGAAAGCAGAGATTATGTCTGTCTCGTCTGTGTGATTTCTGTTGTTTAGCATGGAGTCTGATAGATGAGAAAAACTATAGGTATCTATTGACTGAATAAATTTTTTAAAAGTTACCAAAAATTTAAGTTTTGACCTTTAATTTCAAAACATTTAACTTAAAAGAAATATATACTGAAAAGGTAAAGTAACCTTGGCCCAAATATACCCATTAAACACACTAATCTTTGTTGGTGTTTAATTGATTTTAATGCTTACCCATTATTGCATGATTATCACTTTTTTAATTATTGTTTATCTTTTTTGAATCTCTAAATGAATTGTGAGTCACTTAGGTTTTGGGATACTGTCCACTGTTACCCATGTTTCAAAAATATGGTGGACTGAATAGGCAAATTTGAGGTGGAGGAATCTCTAATTATATGCATATATGTGTTGAAGTGGTGTCAGTAGAAGTGTTTGAAACTTGTAAATAAGGCAAATATAGACAGCAAGTTGTTCAGTGTCTCACAGAGGCGAAGACCATTAAAGGATTCCATAAAGGAATGTACTTAGTTCATTTTTAATCTTTTAAAAAATATATTTATATGTGTGTGTAAATAAATGAGTTGAATTTTTTGAAATTTTCAGATTGTAAAATAATTACCTTTAAATTTTCTTCCGAAGGTCATATATCATTTTTAAACACAGAATATTTAAAATTACAGTTTGCATACTGGAGAAGAAAATCTTGTGTACTCACTGAAATAAAAATTTTCATTAAAAAAAAAATTCTCTATAATTATTCAACAGCATTAAATTGTTGTTTTTTTTTCATTGAAGACGTAGAAGACTAAACAGAAGATAAAATGTTTGGTTTGAATCATCAAGGTTTGCTTCATAGATAAACAAAACAACATATAATTAATGAAACATATCTTATTTCACAGGAGAAAGAAAAAAAAACAAAGCAAGTTAAACAATCTTTTGCCAAAGATGTTTCACTTCTAGATCTAGATGATTGTAAGTATTGAAATTTGAATTTTTTTTTTACTGTGTTCAGTGGTATATAAATGACAATCTATTTATATATCTCAAAATACATCACCCTCTATTTAAAAAGATTCATAATGTATAAGGCAAAAAAATTTTAGAAATCAGTTTTATTACTATCTTTTTTATCTCTTCGGCATAACAGTTTTCTGTTTCATGAATATATTATTGGTCAAATAAAAGTACACCTAATTTATTTTAATTTTTTTATTTTAGTAATTTATACTTTAAATAATTACCCATATTTTATCAACTTTTGTATAGCTAAGTGTTGGTTATGGGGACTGAGATATCTAACTTAAAGAGGAGTAGGGAAAGTAATTAGAAAAGTAAAGGGCATCACTATCTTCTGCTTGCTACACTTTCGGTAGAACAGAAATGGGCACAAAGCTTTTGGAAGTCAGTGTTGCTATACCTGTCAGTATTTTATCTGCTCCAAATCTTTGTCCCAGCAAATCCATTTGTAAGAATTTATGGCACGTGCTGGTGGAGTAGCGGGTAGGTGAACCCCTCCGAAAGATCACAGTCCACGTATATCCAGGGACCTGCATTCTCATCTTGAGTGTGGGAGGAACAACCAGTGTCAGTGACTAAATACAAATAAAATAGAATGCTTCCACCTGCCTGCTACCTACTCACCTTAATTCCTGTATCTTTCCTTTAAAGATAGAGACAGAGAGCACATGCCTGCCTAGTTGCTGCCTACTTTTTTTCTTTCTGTCCACTTTTTTTTCTCTTTAAAAACAGGTTTTTTTAGAATACTGCCAGTATAATCACCAAAGTGTGCAAAGATGTATATTTATCATCTCTTCATTAAATCCTTCCATGTTGTGTCTGTTAGTCGGTAGAAGAGTAGCAAATGGGATTCCATGAATATTAAACTGCTGTCATTTCCTTTTCTAATTTAATATTTTTTCAGTAAATTTGCTTTACAAAATATGTTCATATGTGCAGCTTCACTTCCTCAAATATTTGACAACACACCCTGCCCACCACCAAATTATCAAAAGTCTGTCACCACTAACCGTTGGACCCACCATCCTTTGATCCACCCCCACCTCCTTCCCCAGTGGGAACCCCAGTTCTGTGGTCAGTGTCGAAGGGTTGTTTTTTTTGTTTTGTCTGTCACTTCTCTTTGTCTGTTTGCATTCTACACATGAGTGAGATAACTGGAATCTGTGTTTTTGTGTTTTTTGGGTAAATACTCGGGAGGGGGATATGCTATCATTTTTCAGTATAATTGTTTCCATCCTGGAGGTAAGTTACATTTTTAGGTTGTCTCATTCTGTCACAGAGTTCTGTTTATATTGCTTGTCTGCCTATCTCCAATAGTCTTGGAAAATTCTTAATAAAAAGAACTTAAAGTATATAGAGAGATACTTAATATAAAAAAAGTATATGGAACTAAGTCCAAATAATTCTCGCTTATTGGTTAAGATCTTAAAAGTTTACATCATTTTTCACCTATTGGTAAAGATACTAAACAACATCCAGTATTGCTAAAGTCTGGAGAAACAGGTACCCTACTTATGCATTTGATAGGTACAGCTTTTGGGAGTTTTAAATATTTAAGCATTTTCTATCACTTTTTGACCTTGTAATTTTCTAGAATTTATCCTCTAGTAAACTAGTAAAATCAGATCTTACTCCTTCCTTTTTTTTGTACCGTTTAATTTAATGGCTTCATTTCATATCTCTAAGACCTTGGGTGATCTAATTGTTGTCCACTCTGCTCCTGTACATTTCTAAAATACACGACGAGTCTCATTCCTGCCAAGGGCCTGCATTAGTGCTGCTGATGCCCCTGGTAAGAACACTTCTTTCACGTACTCCAATGTCAGTTGTTTTTTTTCTCTGATCTTTCAGTTCCCAGCTCAAAAGTCCACCTTCTTTCATATACCTTCACTAATCATCCTCTGTTGTTTTCATGGTACTTTTCAATATCTGAAGTTATCTTAAATATCTAATTTTTTTTACTTGTTTATTGTCTGTCTCACCCTACTAGGATGTAAGTTCCATAAGAATAGGGCCATTGTCTGATTCACTGCTGTTCTTTATACCTAGAACAGCACCTGGCAGATACTAGGTAGTCAGTAAATATTTGTTAAATTAGTAAAATACACATAGTTATACATGAACATTCCATTCCATTAGTTATTACAGCAAAATCCTGAAAGTAAACAAAATGTCTGCCAATCAGATAATACAACTAGTAACAAAAATAAAATTTTATGTGCTGATTAGGTGATTATATATTCCAGAATATTTAAGTAAAAAAAAAAAGATAACATGTATACAGAGTATGAGTCCTCTGTGTAAATAAAAGAATAGAAAGGAGGCTATATCCTGGACACAAACATGGTTTACAGCATATATTTCTGGAAGCCTACAGAAGAACCACTTTTTTAGTGGTTAATTCTGGCTCTTTTGGGATATAGGCCTAAACTAGGAACAAAAGAGAAAAAAAAGACTTTTATATTTTTGGTGATAATGACTATTGTTCCTATATATGTAACTTTCTATTATTTAAAAAGGTTAGATTCGTGAAGGAATGACAAGCAAACTCATTTAAAAAGAATTAAGAATAAATGTTAAAAGGTACAACAGTACACTTGGTTACACTCTCTCCTTGTATTTGAGAAACTTGTAAAAGGATAATTGTTATTGCTTTGATTGTTCTTATATGTAGGAACAGATATTTTCTTCAATATTAAGTTTTAAGAATTTATATTTAAGATTTTTTTTTAATTTTAAAGGAAATTTTATCCCAACTTATTTTTATTTTGACTCAGCGTAGGATATATTTCTGCTTATTTTTAATACTCAAGAACTATTTCTCAAAAAAATCTTTTATAGTCCCTCATTTGTCAAAAATGACACTTGAAACTTTCTTGTTAACAAGTCATTTCAGCAAATGTTTATGGATTATCTTGCTAAGTACAAGGTGCTTTGCTAGGTGCTACAACAGATAAATTGAATTTAGTCATTCATCTGCTCAGGGACACAAATATCTGAACAAATAATTATTATATGGGAGATATAATAAAGATGCATGATATAGTGAGAAAATGAAGAAGGAGACAAAGAACTGCAAAAGCCTTATAGAAGAAGTATGACAGGAGGTAACAAGTGCAATGTTATGGAAGAAAGACATTTATTGTGATTCTTTTTTTTTAAATGAAAGTAAGAGCAGAAACGAAGTGGGACAGACTGGCAAGAAGAGAGAGGAGGAAGAGTTATCTTCATTTTTATTTTTATTTAGTTGTTCGCATTAGTTACTCCACACCCCCTACCCCGACTCTGGACCCAGGACTTGAGCTCATGGGCATGTGACTTGTTCCGTTGAAGGTGATCCACCCAACCGCCGCTCTACCAGGAGCTCCTGTCATGGTTCTTAAAATGCCGACTTCATTATATGCTGCTTAAAAACCTAGAATAGTTCTCCTTTGCTCATGGCAAGCAGTTTATTGATCAAAAACTGAAGTCTTTGTCCTGTGACCTTAGTTGTGAGTATTAGATTAATTTCAAAGAGGGTCAGACACATTCCTTATGTTTTATCTAAGCGGCACACCATAATCCACAGAGGTTATTTGTACATACTACATGCCAGGAGAGCTGCAAGTACTGAATTAATCTGTCTTTATTCAAAAACATTTATTGAGCTCTTGCTTTGATTTAGATAATTGACTACATGCTGGAGATTCTATAGAATACAATATTGTCCCTACCCAAGGAACTCTCAAAGTGTAATGGTAGAAACTTCAGTTGTCAGTCAGATTGCCACATTGTAAATTAAATGAGAAGAGATCTTTGTACACAGAATTCTGTCAGGTATTATGGTACCTAACCCACCCAGCAATACCAATATGTAATTCTTGAGGTGAATTTAAGTAAGAATTAGTCAAGCAATTGGATGCAAGAGGAGTGAAGGGAACAAAGGCATGGAGGAAGGAAGAGTCTGTCACTGCTGGATATAATCATTGTCTCTAAGGAAGCAGCATGGTTAATAGCACAAGCAGTAGACAGACTCTACTACAAAACAGTTAGCAGTCTGATTTGGTATGATTTTGAATAAGTAGCTTGATATTTTCTTATTGCATCTGTTGAAAAAGATGTTATCAGAAACAAATTAGTCCTGATATGGCCTGTAATCAGTTAAGTGAGTTAATTTCTTTGTGTCTCATTTATTCATTCTTAAAATGAAAAAAGAATGGCAGAAGAGTTTCTGTTGTACCTTTAGATTATGAAACTTATGACTGTTTCATGGAACATTAGAACATTTTTATGCTAGAATAATATATGTCCTAAGATAGATTACGTCTAAAGTAGTCATATGATTTCTTTTTTCTATCCATATTTTGTGTTTCTGAAATTAAAGTATCTTCTAGGCATGCCCTGGTTGGCCACAGTCCACATACATCCCAAGGACCTGGGTTTGAGTCCCAGGGTCTTGAGGAATAACCAAGATGAACAACTAAATAAAATAAAAACGCTCCTTCTCCTCTCTCTTCCTGCCTGCCTGCCTACTACCTTCATTCCTGCCTGCACCTTTCCATTAAATATAAATAATAAAAGATAAAGTATCTTTCAGTACCCTATGCCATGTGATCTCAATAAGATGATCACAAAGCACTAATACTATTCTGACTACTGTAGGAAATATAAACTATGTAACAATACTATTAGTACAACTGATTGTGAGCTCTTTTTAAAATTGTTACTGGTCACCAGTGATCATGCTTCAAATGAACCTTATGGTCTGTGAGAGCTTATTTTTGAGTAAACTGTTATAAAAGTTGAGTGGAGTGGCTAAGAGGGCAATGGAGCTAGATTGAATTTGACTCCTAGTTCTATTCCTTTAGTTTCTGTGTAAACTTGGGCAGATTACTTAATCTCTCTGTTCTTTAGTTGCTTTATCTACCAAGTTGGGGTAATAGTAATACTTTCTGGAATTACTAAGAGGTTTTTGTGAGTTGAAAAGTGTAAAAGCACTTAAAACTGTGTTTGGCATGTGATAAGCATTATATAAGGGTTAGTATTGTTGGAGGTTGATGAGGATGATGGCACAAAGCAGAAGCAAATTACATTTAACAAGTTAAATGATTTCATTTTAAGCTATATTATATATAAAAGGTTTTTCAATTTTAAAACAGAACTTTGACTAGAGGATAATTATACATTTTATTGAAGTTATTTTAGTAAAGAAAATAAGTGTTTTGTAGAAAGTTTTAAAAATAAAGTAGATTTGTGAATCCAACACTGTGGGTTAACATTCTGACATATTGGTTCAAATTCTTTTCACATGTAAATCCTCTCCCCCACCCCCAACAAGATCATACGAAGATAGTTTTATTACTTGCTTCTTTCTGCCATACATATTCCTTTCCAAGCCATAAATATTTTTAAGTTTTTTTTAATGACTGCATAGTCATCCTTTATCTTGTAATAAATTCTGTTTAACAGATTTACTGTTGTTGGGAATTTAACTCATTTCCATTGTTTTGCTATCATAATCAATGAAGCAATATGTATGATCATAAGTATATTATTGCATTATGTCCATGACTGTTTCTATAAGATAAATGCTCAGGAACTGAATTGCCAGAACGATGACTTTGAAGTATTTTATTATCTAAAATAATCTTCCACAAAGCTTGTTCCAGCTTACACGGTATTAGTTTAAGAGCGCCATATTCCTTATACCCTCACTGATGCTGGAGTTTGTATTTTTAAAATTTTTTCGCTAATTTGGTAGGTGAAAATGTTGTCTCATTTTAAGTTATATGCCATGTTTATTTTTAATCTATATGTAGTCACTTTGTTTCCTACACATTAATTAGATGTCTTAGCATAGTCAACTGGCCTTAGGATCCCATGTAGGATAAACTTTCAGTGCCAATGTTTATCTTGCCAGATCTATGTGCAGACTTGTAACCAGTAAATACCAGAGCTTCTGTCTTCTGAGATATTAAAAACAAATCCTTTTTCTAAGAGTCAGTCATGCTGTGGTGTAAATTTTTCTCTTGTGTGCATGTTTTTAATTTTATTGAAGGAATATTGCATAATAGCATATAGGTTCAAGGTATGTATCATTGCATATGAACATCTGTATATAATAAAGTTTACCACCACCATTTCAGTTCTTTCTTCACCATGCAATTAATCCCTTTTCGCCAATTTCCCCTCCCACTTCCCTTTCTGCAACCACTAGTTTGATTTTGTTGACTAAAATTTATTTTTGTTCTAGTTTGTTTCCTTGGCTCTTCTTTTGTGTTTTGATGTCCTTTTCCTTTCTTTGCCTTTTGCCAAGCCATAACTGAACTCAAAGGCTATTACTTCCTCAATTTTTTATTCCTTTTATGAGTATCTAACGATTTGCATGGATGACTGCACAAACAAGCAAACATGCATTTGGAACTGATTGGAAAAGTTACCGGTTGCATTAAAAGGCAACATATTTTGATCCAAGTTAGAAGTAATACCTTGAAATTCTACGGTAATTTTACCATTCACTTGTTTTCTGCCTCAGTTTACAGTATCTTCAATAGAAATGCCTTTGCTGTGCTTTCTTACTTCTATTTTTATCTTCAATTCTTTTCACATTATACCTAAACTACTGTAAATTCTTCCTCACTGCCAACCTGACTGCTCTTTCCTTCACACTTTCCCTTATACTACTATCTGATTAATCAAATGATAGCACCGTACTTATCATATCTTTCCCCTTTTTGGTAAATTTTTAGCAGTTCCCTTTGATTTATAGGATAAATCCAACCTCCTTAGCTTTTCAGTGACCTGCCTCTTAGCTTCTGCTTTTTACATGTTCTCTTCTGGAATTAACTCACTTCTTCCTTTCCTCTTACTGAAATCCTACTCTTAAAAACGGGACTTCATTTCCTCTGTTCACAAAGCTCTTCTTTTACTGTCTCCAGTGATCCTTGTTTTCCCAACTCCCTGTGGCACTTGCTAGCTGTACAGTTGTTTTCAAATGTTTTTCTTCAGTAGATTGAGGAAGCATTGGAATTATAGCAATGTCTCAGGTGCACTTATGGAATGCAAGGGAAAAAGGTTTCCATTCCCTCTCCTCGCCAGTCTCTGCTTTACTCTATTAGTTATGTTGAGATTTTCCAGAAGAAAATGTTTTTGCTTTGAAAATTTCTTCTTTACCCAGTATTATTTATGAGCTGTATTATTACCTTTTTTCCCCTTTAAGTATGAGCCTTCCAACCCACCCTGCCCCCATACACACACAATTAGACTTAAAGTTAATGGAAGACAAGGGCTTTATCTTAAAGTTCTTTATCTCCCTTACTCTCTTATTCAAGAAATATTTGTTCATTTTATGAATTAATATTTGTTTTGCCTAACTTACAGGATATTGTGAGACAAATGAGAAAAAGATGCTTTGAAGAGTAATGTCAAATTAAGTAAATATTGCCTCCTTTATTTGTTATTTTGAAGTGAGAATTTATTGGAAGATAAGCTTTCACCATTTTAAAATTTTTTATTCAGCAGTCACACAGTTACTGAGCACTAAAAATTAACATTAATTAAAATCTTCTTGCAAAGATTAGTAGAAATAGAAACCTGTAAAGTCATAAATTAATTTTCATGAGTACAGTTATGGAAATTTGTCTAAGTTTATGTATGGAACAAAGATAACACATAGAAGCTGTGTTCAGGTGAGTCAGGTTGTGCTTTCTCTCTAAGTAGTATCTTAGTGGTAGAAATCACGACATGCACAAGGTAGAAAAAGTATCTTCTAGATAACAGTAATAGAATACGAAAGACTCAATGACGTGAAACCAGATCTTTGGAACTATTAAAATGTAAGAATGGCTAATGAAATTGGAGATAAGCTAGTCCTGTGCCATTCACTATATGGTAGCCACTTAACTTTAAATTACTAAAATATGGTTCTTTAGTCATCCTTATCACTTTTCAAGAGCACATTAGGACATATGGCTAGTGACCACCATATTGGCCAGCACAGTTATAGAGCATTTCCCTCATCACACAAAGTTCTGTTCAACAGTGCTAAGCTAGACCATAGAGGATCTGTGCCTTTAATTAAGAAGTTGGACTTTTGTCTTACAGTTAATTGCGAGCCTTTGAAAATAGTCTTAATTGGAAGTGACATGATCATTTTACATTTTTAAAAGATTTTCAAATTTTCAGCTATCTGTTCTCAACTACATAGGGGTTTTAGAATCAGTCAAACATTTCTATCTAGCGTATAGCTTTTACTGATAAAATATAATTAGAAGGGAATTAAATGGCCTGAACCCCTATAATTATTATAATAGAAAATAATGTAGAAGGATTTAAACATCCTTTTAAGACTTCTAATTCAACTAGAGAACTCTTTTGAGAGCTCTTTATTTGTCTGAAAAAAAATGCTTCTTTTTCTTTCAGTAAAGTTACTGGGTGATAAATGTTAATAAATGTTATAAGTTAAAAATGATTACTCAGGGCATTTATATATTTAGTTTTGTTTGTTTTTACCCTGGACCTGGGTCACAAACAGGTTCATAGGCTTTACATGGCTGCCACCTTAGCCCCCTTAGCTGCCTGAGCCACGGGGGTGCACCTATATCCTTATTTTGTAATACAATTTATTGCTATGTTGAAAACTAAAACTAATAACTGCTATGACTTGATAATTATATGATTAATAAAAATGTTAAATAGAAATGTTGTAGTTTATCAAAGTAAAATAATTAAATTTACTGACCTAAACAATATTGCTGTTAATAATATGAATTGAATTTTCAGGCACACTTGCTAATTTGGGGCTTTTCTTACAGTTGGCCCAGTATCTACTCCAGTCGTTCTTCCCACACCAGCTCTTTCTCCAAGCTTGAGAGCTGATCTTGAAGGCTTAAACTTATCAACTTCTTCATCAGTCATAAGTGTAAGTAATTTTCAACATACATTAACACAATTTTCAAATGATTCTATTGTCTTTTTTATTTAAATGCAAATAAGTGAGATAGAGTCTTAGTTTTGAATACTTTAACAAGTTCAGTTGAAATCTGAGCTTTTAATTTAAAAAAATTTTTTTTAATTTGCTGTATCCCAAACCATTATCATCATCTCAATTTACTTCTACCTGTTATGTGCACATTTTCCCTCTGATACCGTTAAATATCTATAACTTACAAGGGAGGTTTCTTTGCCATACTGAGTTAGTTTACATGCATAAATTCTGCCATGAAGAATTTTTGTCTATCTTAACAGACTTTCATTCCTGTAATTATTCCATTCCTACCACACTATTCTTTTGCCACAGACTGCTAAAAGTATCTGTTTTCATCTAAAAATCCTAGATTGATTTCTCTTTATGTTATCTTCATACATTTATTTGCATGCCTTCCTGTCTCTAAAAAGATACTTGAATGTTATTTATGGAGTGTGACTTGAAGTGAGGCAAGAGACTCGCCTCTCTCAAAATAATGCCAAAATGGTCAGTCTGTCATATTATCTGAAACTGCAATAACTTTTTTCTGTGTTAGCTTTTATATCCACTAACCTTTCACTCTAAATCAAGCATGCTGCCTAGGATGTATAATCTGTTGATATGCTTGATCTCCTGTTAATTCACTGTCAGAAATCTGACAAACTAAGAGATAAAACGGTAAGTTCTAATGGGAGCACAGGTAACTTGAATAGGTCTGGATGTATCAGTGCCTGCTGGGGAACTGCAGAGGACATAATTGGCTATCTGAGCTGCTGGGAAGTATAGAGTTGCTTCTGCTAGAAGAGAGAAAGAATACCTAATTTTGGTAGATTGTTTTAAAAATCTCATTTAAAAGCAAATGTGATATCAAGGCCATGCAATAAAACATTAAAAAGAGCTACATGCATTTCTGTTCACTTTGGTCAATTCCCTTAGAAAGTATAAGTGAAAAAAAAAAATTAAACTTACAATGTTTGTAAATTGTAGAATATGATTTTTCTCTTAACCATTCAGAAATGAGTGTGACTAATATTTGGGCTTTTAGTTTGTCCTTGTTGCTAAAGGAAAAGGCATATTAAAAGAGATGGAGGGAAAGCAGTGAAAATAAGCAGTTAAATCTTTCATTTATTTAAGTAATAAATATGTATTAAGTATTTGTGGTAGGCTATAAAGAGAAAGCAGTAATCAAAACTCTGCAGTGAAGCAGTTAGTCCTTGAGGGGACAGGGGACCTCTAAAAACTTGGAAGGCAGTAAAATAGTGGATAAACAACTTGGGCTCTGATATCAGATAACTACTTTGTCACCTAATAGCTATGTGGCCTTGGGAAATTGGTAGGTAACTTTTCTGCACCCAAGCTTCCTATGAAGATAATATCTAACTCACAAGAGTGTTGTGAGATTAAATGAGTTAAATGTAAACCTCTTAGAACAGTGACTGGTGTATTAAATATTAAATATTAACTAAAATTTTTGAAACAATATGATATGTGACAGTGGATCCTGAATAGACTCTTATACTTTATTAGCTAGAAGGAAAATGCACTTGATATAAGAAAAGCTTATAGTAAATTTTTATTCATCACAAAGAAATTTAAGACTCACCATTTTATACAAAAGAAATGTTTATTTGGAATGGTTTCTTCAGTTGAGAGAAAAGTAATCCATCCAGAGTGCAACAAAAGGACTGAGTGAAGCAGATTAATAACAGCTCTAATCCCCCAAACCTAAAGACATAATGAGAAAATAATATTAATAAGAAAGGCAATTAGAATTCACCAAAAACAACCAAATATGGAAAGGAGTAGAATTTTAAACAAGCAAAAATATAGGACTTGGACTTTGAAAATGGAGCCTATGGAAATAAATTAAATGTTTTGGTGCAGAATGACATGGCGTCTTGCCTACCTTCCACCTCTCAAAATAGTGCTGAGAAAAGAGAATGAAGTAAACAAATTGCAAGTTTTCCCAGTCTAAGAAGCAGCAGGCTGAAGCCATCAAAATAAAAAAGTCAAGGAAAACCCCTCAAAAATTACAATTCTTACTGATATGGGACTTCAACAAATATAGGAGCCTTTTTGGATCCTGAAATGACATCCATAGATAATAGAGCACATCCATAATTTAAAAACAGACATGTTGTCCTAATTGAATAGAAGGGAAAAATAAAAATAATTTATAATTAAGTTATAGTTAAATTGACTATGTAAATGTTTGAATATAAATGTAGGCATACCCTGGTGGAGTAGTGGTTCTGGGTCTGCCTGGTGGGGAGCCACCAATGTGGACACCTGAAATAAAAAATAAAGTGCTTCTTCTCTCTCTTCCTGCCAAAAAAAAGAAAGAAAAAATGTAGTGAAGGAGTTAAATGATGTTGGCTCCTGTATAGAACCACCATGAATATGGCAGCTATAAAGCTGTAAATGCAGACTGATAGAGAAGTGATATATTGGCAGCTCATAGACTGTGGGCTGTGGTGTTGCCATCAAGAACATAATTTTCCAAAATAATGAACAGTTTTCTGATAGTGCAATCCTGGAAAATTGAGTATATTAAAATCTTGCAAAAAAAATCTTCGTATTTATATGTAGAATTTTCTCATATTTTCTCACGTCAGTTAATTTTGAATAAGTTTTCACCTCTTGAAGAATATCTGATAGGACATTTCAAAGTTGTGAGGAATTGGCACAGTCTTTTCTGTGTGAATCTTTTCTTTCCTTTTAGAACATCTAGACTTCTTGGCCTTTAAACTTTGCAGCACCCCTTACCATCTTTTCCCATTCAAAGCAACAGAATTAAAAGTGATGCTTGCCTGCTGTCTTGGTCAAGTCAGCTTACTTCTTGGTGCCTTGATTTTTTTCATCTGTAAAATGAAGATAATAATACTACTTACATCATAAGGCTATCCTACATTTTAAGTGTATTGACTAATATGAATTGCTTATTAACAGTACTTGATACATACTAAGCAGTAAATATTTACTATTATTTTTTGTTATTACATTATTATTACAGCTTTTAAAGGATCAAAACTGTGACCCAAGGAGAGAAAAATAGTTTCATTTTAGTTTCTTTTTCTTTAGTCCAATTAAAGTAGGTTTATATTCCACACTGTAGAATCATTTGTCTCTTTCTCTTTAAATCTGTCTTTCCATCTGGGCTTATAGAGATGTCTGTTTATCATGGTTAACAGTAGTTATTTTATGTGATAGGATTTGGGGATGATTTGTCACTTCTTTTTTTTCAACTTTTTTGAAATGTTTGTTTTATAATATATACTAGTTAACTTTTTAAAATAATAAAATTATTACTAAAAATTGACAGAAGTGCAGAATAGGCAAATTCCTTTATGGTACAAAATGTTAGTAGTATTAGTAATTAGTAAATTAGTAATTAGTAAAGAATTAGTAATTGAAAGGAAAAATAAGAGCTCCTTCTGGGGTGCTGATAATGTTCTGGTTCTGGTTTTTTATCTAGATGCTGGTACATGAGTACATTCAGCTTACGAAAAAAATCATTCAGCATTTCACTTAAGATATGTTTCTTTTTCTATATATTATATACTTCAGTGAAATAGTTTTTGAAAGTGAACAAAAGAGGTAAACACTTATAAAAGAAAATGTAGATGATAATAGAAACATGAAAAATTTTGGTAGTAGTAATGAATAAGTGAATTTAAAGAACTATTTGCTTCTAACATTGCAAAAAGTTATAAAAATCAATGTCCATTGTTATTGAGGGATGCAGGAATAGGCATTATTCACTGCTCCATAGATAAAAATATAAGTCAGTACATTTTAGATGGCAATTCGGTCATCTGTTTAGTTAAAATACATTCTTATCAAAATATACAATATATACAAAATATGTGTACATATGTCTATAGAAAGATATATGTGTATATGCACTCATACACACTCTTAAGTTTGACAAACATTAATTTTGTATATCAAAATATGGATATTATTTAACCTGGTAATCTCATGTCTAGATTTACTAACTAAGAAAAAGTTAGAAATATAGAGATTTATGTATGTGGCTGTTAATAACCAAATTGTCTCTTGACATGAAAATGAGGTTACATAAAATATGGTAGAGTCATATTAGAGAATGTTGTGCAGTTTAAGGTGTTCTTTAAAAATATTTTGCTAAGTAAAGAAAATATGTTGTAATAATAAGTAAAAAATGGAATACAGAGTATTATGCATATTATCCCATTTTGTAAAATTGTATATTCATAATGTGTTTTTAAGTATAGAGAAAATGGAAGAGTTGAAGAAAACGCATTATAAAATTAACAGAGGTTTTCTGAACAGGGAGGTTATAGATGTTTTATATTTTGCTTCTTTGTATTTTTCATTATTTTCCAGATCAAGGTATAATGTATCTATTATCCAAAAGCAGTGTCTTTTTTAACAGAAAGGAAAGCATATATATGAATAATGAGGATTCCTTTTTATTGGCACATCTAATGTCTCTCTTTCTGAATCACCACTACTAACTAGTTGGGTGATGTTGAGCAAATCATTGGGCTTTTTCAACTATGAAAAGACCCAAGGTTGATCTCCATGTTTCCTCTTAATGCAATTATTCTGTGAACCTATAAGTCAATGATGAATTCTGAAGCCAAGAAAATAGCTTTGCTGGATTGATTTGAATAAGTTGAAAATAGATAGATGAAACAGATTTTACTTTATATGATGACATCCTAGTCCATAGATGGTTTTTATTTCATTGGGTTGTTTTCCTATGTCTATGTATTTCATATAATATAGGTGGCTTTTTTTTTTTTTTTCTTTTGAAATGACCAAATTACTTGAGGCCCAAAGAACAGTTTCTTTTTCATACCAAATATTTTTTTTCAAATAAAAGAATCCACTATTTTTCCTAACCCTTTGAATTATATATTCAGAGCACAAATTTTTAAACATAAATTTGATAAAATCATTGTGAAGAAAGACCTTATTTTTTCAAACCGTACAATAAAGATGACATATAAATACAGTATTTGTTTCAATCTTACATGAGATTTATTGTCAATTGGCCAACATATGGTTAAGAAAGAAAAACATTTTAGTTCCTGTTGTAGTATTTCAGTGAACAAACTGAATTTTTTAGTTAATCATTAGTGAATTTTTTAAATTAGATTTTTCTTAGGTTAAGAAATTCAAAATTGTTACACGTCAAGCTCTGGGGACTCAGAAACAGCTGTCGTCAGAATGTTAGACATTGGGAGGCCACTGGAAAAGAGTTGCAGGGCTGAGGACAGTTTGAATATAGGAATGAATTGTTCACCTTTGGTTTTAGAAATATTGGAGTGAAACTTTTCTGCTTTAGGTGATTTTTTTTGATATATGTGGGGCACAAATATTAAAGTAAATTCTACAATTAAAGTTACTGCTGAAAACCGTTTTAGTCGGCTTTTGGTCGATGAGCATTAGGTCGAAATCTTGTCTCATTTTTTACATTTCTCCTGTTTTTTTCTCAAACTAGTTGTGTAAGAATATTTAAAATATATTCATTTAATTTTTAAGATTTACGTTTCTGTGGAAAAAATGACTTCTGAGTTCTCACCTTACCACATTAGGAGGTTCCCAAGATAATGCTCCAAATGCTGTAAAACCCACAATGGAAATATAGTTATGTGGTTCTTTAGCACTTTGGGAATATACTTTTAGAGTTCCAACTTAAAATACCAAAAATTTATTTAGAAAGGAGATGACGTATAGGAAATGCTTTGAATTTGGAGCCCAAAGACCTGTTTTCTACCTTGGTTGAACTATTTGTTATCATTGTGACTATAGACAATTTTTTGATGTGCATAAATTTCAGTTTTTGAATTTATAAAATGGAATGATACTTTTCCCTAAATACTTAGTTGTGTTTTCTTAAAAAGCAAATGAAATAATGTACCTGAAATGTTTGAATTCTATTCTGTGCCTAGAATTTGGTTCTGGACAAAGGGAGATAGTGTGCTTAGTTATTTTGGAATATATGTTCGATTCATACTTGAGGATTTAGGGCAGAGCCTAGGGCATGGGATCAAGAATCCATTCAAGTCAGAAACTGATAGGGAGTAGAGGTTCTGAGGCCTTTATATTCAGTAATAAGCATAGGTATGTATACACCCTGGTGGCTCAGGTGTTAAGTCTGTGGTGTAGTCCATATGAAGGCCACGGACCCAGGTTTGTGACCTGGGTTTGGAGGTAACAACCAAGAATGAATGAATGAATGAATGAATGAATGGATGGATGGATAATTAGTTAATTAAATCAATAAGTAAATAAATAATGCTTCTTGCTTTTCATGCCTGCCTGCTTTCTTGTCTTCATTCCTACCTGCTTCCTTCCTCTTTAATTAAAAAAAAAAAAAAAAAGACCCCCATAGGTGTCATAGTGGTTCCTCTGAGTGCATAGTCCACATACACCCCAAGGACCTGGGTTCGCATCCTGGGACCAGGGTGAACAACCAGGATGACCAATTAACTGAAAATGTTTCTTCCTCCTCTCTCTTCCTGCCTGCCTGCCTAAGTTCATCTTCATTCCTGTGTGCATCTTTCTTTTTAAAAACAAAAAGCACGTTTGATATTCCCTATTATCCCCCTCTTCCCTTCCCTGAACTCTAAAATTGTGTATTAAAACTATGTTGTTAGGATCAGCAGAAGTTATTTTAATAAAGTAAAGATATAAGGTCTTGGGACTTGCATGCATCTAGAAAATCGGGGACTACAAAATAGTAGAGAAAAGGATCATGTTGAGTTTTCCAGCAAAGGTGACCCTTTCATTAGTAGACATATCTAAGTCAGAAGACACAGCATTCGAGTCCTAAAAGTTTATCTTAGCTGGAGAATTATTGGTAACATATATCATGGGAAAATTGAAGTCATGGTTCCTTAACTCATTGCTTTCCTGTCTTTCTTGGTACATAACAAAAAGTGCTGATATTTGTAGGGTGCAACAGGGATAGAGAAAATGCTACAGAAGGTGACAGGTATCAGCCCAGGAGTTCCAGCCACCATAGGTTGCAGTTGGCCTTTAAGAGGGCTAATAGAGGGAGCAACAGAACAGCACAGCACTAACCCATTTGTGGTATATTGGTGAGTTAGTTGCCTTCTACTAACCAATTCAAATAACTAATTTAATCTTCGTGGATCCTTAAGAGAATTTAGCTTTGAGGGGTCCAGGAAGGTTCATTAAGAAAAGTGATCTTTACGGAATACAAAAGTAATATCTTGAAGAATAGTAAATAATTCCAAGAACAGTCCCTGAACAAGAAACCAGATTTACAAAAAGAAAATTCTAAGTTGATACAATATGGTAGAGTTAGCCAGTCATGCTGCCAACGGTACTGTCCTCCAGACTGCTAAGTTGCCCAGGACTTCTGAGGCCAAATGAAAGTTTAAGGGTTTCCGAAAACAATTGCTAGAACAATTCAAAGGTACTCAGGAGAGCACTGCATTAGGATTAAAGTTTTATTACAGCAATAGGATACAAATTAGAGCCAACCAAAGAAAGAGACACATAGAAGAGATTCTGGGTAGGTTCCAAATAGAAGAGATTCGGGGTAGGTTCCAAATGCAGTGCTTCTGAGTTATCCAAGCAAAGAAGCTCACTAGATTTAGTGTTCAGAGATTTGATTGTTTTTGTTGTTTTAATTGAGGCTTTATTTCATAGGTAATGATTGAACTATTATCCTGTGGGGTTGGACTCTTATCTCCAGCCCTCCCCTCCAGATCATGCTGGTGTCAGTGTTCCAAAGTCCTGACTCTAATCTTATGGTTGGTTATTCTAGTGAGGCCAGCCCAGATCCTGAATTACCTGCTTAGCTAAGCTATCAAGGGGCCTACTATGCATCATTTCATTGGCATCAACTATCAGGTATGGTCCCTTAAGGTCAACTATGATTAATAAAGACACTCCTATCACTTGGGAAGGTCCATAGGTTTAGAGATTACCTCTCACAGGTTGGGGCAAAGTTCAGATCTCTCAGACAAAGTTCTTTACTTGCATCAGTTGTTTTATTTCTTCAGCAAATATTATTATTATTCAGGTCTGTATAAGAAACAGGTGTCTATTGGGATCAACAAGATGGACCTAGGTTTCTACCCTTAAAGAATTTGCATTGAATGGGAACATAAAGAAAAAATGCCCCAAAAGTAAAATTGGAGTATATTAAGTACTTTCGTTTTGCAACATAATTTTTTCCATTTGGGATTTCTATAGATACAAGTTGTCATTATTTGTTATTTTTATGACATGTAAATAAATATGAATGTTCTTTTATGTTAGCTAAACTCCACGATCCTATTTCCCTCTCTGCTGTTTTAGTTTAAAACCTAACAAGAGTTACTTTCACATTTAACAGAGTTTAAAATTTAGTTACCTGAACTACTTTTTGTCTCTAACAAGAAATAAAAGGATAATTTTCATACATTATGCTGTTTACCTTCTACTTTCCTTGATTTAGCACTGTGGGCTATCATGTGATGTGAAGGTGAAGGCAGTGGTGGCAGTTAACTAAAGTTTGTGCTTGTTTTTGTAGTTAGCCTGCCTGGAATTTTCTATGATCAGCCGAAAGATGACATTAAGTTTGCCAGTAAAATCAAGAAGTAACTGAGGCCGCCCCCTTACCCCTCAAGGATTTACAATCTGAGAGGTAGGAAGAAGGAAACCCATATGTTATACGCTTGAATTTGGGCAAAATGAGGCAAAGAAAAGGCATTTTTTAATACACAACCCAAGTTCAGCATTTGAAGTTAGTGTTTTTTATTTGTTCTGTCAAGTTCCTTACTTAAGGAATATAGTAAAGTAGCTAGTGGGTAGACTTACAGCTTTTGCTGTTGACAAAGATGGGCAACTAGTGGGGCTGCAGTTGTCTATGATTAGAGATGAGATCCTGACCCTGTATTTGTTCATGAAAAAATAGGGAGCTCTGTCTATCAGACCTGATTTTTCAGTATGGTAATTACTCAATTGACTTTAAAACAATGCAGAGAAAAAACAAACCATAGTCCATGAAGCTATTGAGTCAGAAATTTACTGAAACAACATTTGGATTTATTAGTATAATATACAGTCGCCTCTCGCTATATTGCAGTTCACTTATAGCAGCTTCACTGTATCACAGGTGTTTTTAAAAAAACATATCTAATTCTGCATCACGGAAATTTCGCTGTATCGCGGGATTTTGCGGTATACGTCTACTTTGCTAGTGAGTGCCCACATAGAATTTTATATGTTGTTAAAATTACGTAGGTTTAAGAGTGTAGAAAGTGTGTATAAGAGTGTGGGAAAGGTTAATAAGAGTGTGTAAGGGTTTATAGGAGAGTAGGAAGGGTTTATAAAGCCTTAAAATATACATATATAATAAATTATAACGCCGCTACTTCGTGGATTTTCACCTATCGCAGGGGTCTCTGGAACCTAACTCCCACGGTAGGTGAGGGATTACTGTACATAATAATGATGAGAATTGTAATTGAAGCTGATTTCTGTTTCTCTTAAGTGAAATTTTAGATAGGTCTTCTCACTCTCTTTTTTAAAAAAATACTAGTCTAGGGTATTTTAGTTTGTTTTCCAATTTGCTTGTTATATATTGTCAGAGTTCCAAAGTTTGCCAGGACATATCACTTCAACAAGTCTTTGTTGAATACGAGCATTAAGTTATGAACCAGTCAAATGAATCTGTGATCTTATTCCCAAAGCAAATGATAATATATGTGTAATAAAATTTGTTTTCTAAATGGCATAAGAACTACCTTTGCAATATATATATTCATATACATATTTGTGTGTATAATAAGTGTCCTGGAGAAGCAGCAGTTGGGTCAATTGCCTCCAAAGGAGCAAGCCGCATACCCCTGGGTTCAAGTCCTGGATTGGGGATAGAAGAATTGGGGGAAGAGGAAGAGGGAAGGAAGCAAAGGAAGTATGAACAACTAAATAAAAATAAAGGTGCTTCTTCCTCTCTCTTCCTGCCTGTCTACTTGCCTCCATTCCTGCCTCACCTTTTCTTTAAAAGAATAAATATTTAAAAAATAAAAATAAAAAAAAAAATATATATATAGGTATATAGATAGATCCTTTGTTTTCTGTTAACACTAAAACCCCAAGCTAAGAGACAAGTCCAGCTGAGATCAAACTCCTTTGAGTTTAGAGGAGGAAGAAATTATAAGTCAAAATTAAAAATAATTTTGTCATTTTAAATTTGGGAAAAATCCTTTATTTGTTCTGATGAAAATGTCAGTAATCATGGAACTGTGGTAAAAATAATGAAAAATCACTGGCCTGGGTCTGCTTAAATTGAAAACATTTTTTAATTAAAATTTGACAGTATTTTGTGCTTCCATTGCCTAGCCATGTCCCATCTTATTCTTTTATTCAATTCTCTTCTGATTATGAGTTCCTTTAATTTTTTAATTAAACTTTAAGTCGTACTATACTACTGCTTTATCTTTTTATTTTGCACTGGTTCAGAGTCCAGTAGTTAATAACAGACCATTATCATCACTCCCTTTCCTAGATTAATAAAAGGAGCTACTTTAAAAACTGGAATTATAAAATTTTAGTTGCATGCTTTTTGTTTCAAACTATCTTTTTTATTTGGTTAAGCAAATGTATACCAATGTAAGTCCTAACTGGTGGATATAGTAGTGCTCACAGTACTAAATAAGTAACATAATACAATTCTCTTAAGGTGATAAATGTATCAGATACTAATATAGTATTGAGAAATGAGTATTATGGTGGGGTAACCCAAGTCACCCACCAAAGCGAAGAAACTATGTAAATAAATATGCAGGTAATTGAAGAAATAAAGAGATGATAGTAGAGAAAGTCATGGACCTTTCTTTTTCTCTTCCTTCTACCTTTTGGTGAGTAGGTTCTTTAGCTTGCTCTGAGAATCATTTTAGATCTGAGTTCTTAAACATCTATGAACTTTTTCCCCTGTACAATGGATTTTAGCTTTCATTATAATGAAATGTACAATAATAAGAAGTAGAGGTTTTTAAAGTATTATTAGCTTTAAAAAAATATTTTATGCATCCAAAGTTTATCTTTGTGTTACTATTAACTGCTGTATTTCAAATTTTGTTACTGTTATTGAATTGTGATGTTTGTAGGGAATAAATAACTTTTTAAGATGCCTTAGATTATTCATCATTGGCAAATCATGTAATAATTCTTATTTAATTATGTATCAACCAAGTTAATTTCTGTTACCTTTAGATATGTTTGAAATGCTTGCCAAAAAATTTTCTGAACAAAGGGCAGGACTCGGTATGGAAACCTGATAAGTTATTGTTTTAATAGTATTCAATCATTTAACACAAGAAAGCTGACTTTAAACATAAAAATATTACTCGAGATTTATAAAAGCTTTATATTTCTTCACAGTAAGAGAAAATAAATTTAAATATAGGACACATGCCCAATCAACAGTAGAAATTAACTTATTGTCAATAAGCGCACAGAGTAAAAATAGTTAAATACAGTATATGCCCCTAATATCAAAGAGATATAAAACCCACTTATCTTAGAATGTAACATACCACAATTATTCAAATCATTCAGGAATATAATTACAGACAGCTTTATAGGTCTGTCAATAAGAGGAAATTCTTTAATTTGCAGCCATTCCACATTATTGAATATTTAAATATCCCCCAAGTATTAACTTAACACTACTGATAAAAACAATACCCCCCCAAAAAAGAAACAAATAATAATTTAGTAAATTCTACTTTAAAATGCATAATTTAGATTGAGAGATACCAACCAAATGTAATGTGATTCAAGCAAACCAATTCTGAAGAAACTTGTCTATTCTACTTTTATATAAAATTAAAGGGGATTATTATTTTTAAAAGTATGAAAATAGTATGTTTCCTTTAAAAGTCTCTGGTAGATATACAAACCAGATTATGTGCTCATGAAAGTAGATCGTATCTGGAATTTGCTTTTAAATAATTCAGAAGTAGAGTAAAAGATTGGATCCAATAAGATTGGACAAATTTGATCATTTTTGAAACTTTGTATTGAGTACCTAAGTTATTCATTATATTACTCTCTTTGATTTTATGTACATTTGAAAGTTTTCATTTTTAAAAAACATGTAATTTCAGAAACTCATTTGCTTCATATTTTTCTGAAGATTAAGCATCCATACTTCATAGAATGTGGTTTAACAAAATTATCTTGTAAATTTAGTACATCAAAATTTGAGTTCAGTTCAGATTGACATCTGAAATCTGAAAACTATATGACAAAGTGTTTTTAGGGCCTTTCTGCTTAAAAATCTGTAGAAGTGTATGGGAAATAAGATGGAGAGATACCAAGTGACTGTAATAAACATCAGTGTCAGCATGGGATACAGATTCCTTATTTTTCATATTAGAACTGTGTCTAATAAGACTTAGACTGTAAGTCTTTGAAAGATAAGACGTCATTTTTTTCACTGGCTTTTGTATCCCACTGCTTGGTTATATAATAAGTGCTCATTAAAAATGTGTTAAATTAATAAAATTAATTAATAGTCCCTTTTTTCCAGCTTCATTGTTATGGAATCCATGTTAACTGTTGTCAGTTTAAAAGGCTGTATGTTACTTTATCACATCATTGAATTATTCCAATTAAACACATGATCTAAAAAAAAAAAGTAGTTATGCTTCTTACATTTTCCTTTTATTCCTAACATGTAATACTTAAAAGACAGTAAAATGAAGTTATTTCTCCAAATTATGACTAAATGTATCTTAATAACCCATTCTTTGTATTTCATAAGTGCCTCTCTTAAGTTGACTGAAAATACAGCATGATAAATGGTAGCTAAAACTATCACTTTAATTTTATTTTTCTGTCAATAGAGCAGATCTCTTAAAAATTTAAAGCACATCTTTCTAAGGTAACATTTACTTCCTCACATCTTTAACAGCTATCAGACATGACATGGGACATATTCATTGACCCTAAAAATTTTCATCAGAATCGTACACTGAAAGGGGGCTGCCCCAGCCAGACAAGAGGCTCATTTCAATTTTAACGGCTGTAATTAAAGGTTAATTCACTGAGTCAGGATTAACGAGGAAAGTACAAATGATAGGCAAGCAGCTGCCTTTATAATACAAGATTAGAACAATGCAATTATAATAAGAATTAGAAAAAATCAACTTCCAGAAAGAACTCTCTAATGAGCAAATTAAATTGTGATCTCTAAACATGAATGTATGAGATAATACTTCTTTATAAGATATAAATTGATACTGTGTATGTATATATGTTATATCAAATGTGGAAGCAATAGTCTAAATAAAAGCTTCATTATTTGTTATTGCCAAACATATGCATGTATATATCTGCATATGATATTTATAAGTGGCAAAATTTTTCCATGCTTCCAGCTCATTTTTTTTATGTCCAGTTACCTGAATCATAATTGATCTTTCTTTTCTATTCCCGTGGAGCACTTATATTTATGCTTAAACATATCTTTCTTATCGAGCCTATCCTTTTCATCACATGTCCTTTTTTAGTACATTATGTTTGCATATTTTATAATTTTTCTTAAAATTTAAACTCAGTGTTATATCTTGTTTTTCTGCAAGGCATGTTACTTTATTTTTAGTGTAATGTAGCCTTTAATCTCAGGACATTGATTCAAGCCTTCATAGGTGTTTTATATTGTTAGAAAACTATCAGACAACTTTCTGT